>JARVGV010000002.1:7443279-7460052 GCA_031762435.1 Hypsolebias longignatus
GTTAGTGTTTTTTTTCCCCCTTTCTGAGAACTAAATTAATAAAATGTGAAAATATGCATAAAATGTTTTGCTTAAGATGTCTGAATTACATCTATTGAGTGTTTCCATGCTTGAGGCTTTTGAACGAGGTCCAGTAGCTTTAGGTTTGTTCCTAAAGTTTTTGTGTTTTGAGAAATATTTGCATCCCATTAGACAACTGATATTTTTATATGAGCCTGTTCAAAAGCCTGGGGTGAAATGTTCTTTCCAAGTCATCTGGAAGTCACTTAGAGCATGGATGTTCGTGAAAGTGTGTGTGTATACAGGTATGTGCTAGCAGTAATATCAGTTTTTATGCAGTAAATGCACCTAAAGCCTGACCTTGCAAACATGAATGTCTGTGTAATTAGTTGAAAGCAAGAGTGTCGAGGTGGGGTGAATGTAGGTCGGATATAGTCATCACTCTTCTGTTCCCCTGGAGATGTCAGTCGCAGCAATTTGAGACTCGGCACACACATGCGTCTGCTCTGTATGATAATCCAAACTGTGTCTGTGAGATGAGACCGGGCTAATCTGGGCACTTGCAACTCATTTAATCATCTCAGTACAACTCATTAGCCTCCACATGTAAGAAATATAAATAAATGCAGTCAATAAAAGCAGAAAATTCATCAAGGTTAAAAAAAAAAAAGTGTACTGTCTTCAAAAGTCTAGAATATGTGCTAGGCATCTATGAGCCAGCAATTAGCTGAATTTCCTCACACCCTCTGGCTTTCAGAGGCACTTTTGATTCATGTTTCGCAGGTTTGTCTAAGCAGTTTTGTGCATGATTCAGCTCGAAGCTGCAGCTTCTGTGTGCTTCAGTTCCTTTCATGTAAAGCATACCATTTTGAAAGTCTGCCAGATTACCTAATGTATATTTCACACGCTAGGATTTCTGAACGCATTTATCCTAGAAGCACATGCTTGCAGCTTATTTTCTATAATGCAATATGGTGTGTCCTCTTTGTCACAATAAACACTTGTAGCTCTCAGTTTCTGCAGTTTCATTGCTATTAGAGGTAACAGAAGATGACCCAGATGACTACGAGTTTAAAAGTTAATCTCAGGAACATTCTTCTCCACACACTCAGAGAGCACAGATTTCTGTCTATCAGTATTTTAGGCAACAATGAGACTTGTAATACTAAACAGACTTCTCTTATATGCTGGGTTTTTTTTTTCTCCAAATATTTATCTTTAATTGTTAATAATTAAAAAAGCTTTCCAAATTTTACATGCAAAACCCCCAAATTTTGAATAAAAAAAGAGGGGCACTATATGGTTAACTACTTATTTCAAGTATTTTACAGTTTAGGTGCGTTTAGTTTAGACTGGTCACTGACATCCTATCAGTGCCACGTTTTAGAAGTTTTATTGCTGTAATCACACACTGACTAGTTAACATTCACATAATGGAAAATTACAATTTATGGACTTTTTTTGCGTAAATTACTTGAACATTTAACAAAACCAAAACGGTGATTTATTTTTCAAATTCGAACACCACCCAAGGCCAGAACTGTAAATTAAAATTGAATGATATTGTAGGGCAGTGTCTACAATTCTACTCCAAGCTTCAGCTAAGGTTTTGCTATCAGAAATTTTTAAAAGATTTTCATCCTGGATGAAGTATAAACAGTGCATATTTTCAATTTATTTATTTTTAATTTTTATTTGTATTTTTTTTTTTTTTTTTTTTTGTATAGGCTTTTTAGTTTAGAAAATAAACTCTAAAATTGACATAATCAAAAAAGGTTCAATACAGAAAAAATTGACTAAAATTGACCCCCCTCCCCACGCTCATCTCAAACCTTCTCTCGGCTCCTTGTGGGCTCGCTTCAAGTGAAGTGTGTAAATTCCCCTCTGCATTTCTTGTACCGTAGGTGAATGCCCAAAAAAAAAAAAAAAAAAAGAAATTGGAACAATTCTCAACCAGTTTAAAAATGCTTCAAATGTCTGCTCTTGAACTTGAACTGTTGGATAGATTGTTGCTACTGGCATGTTTTTTTTATTTATTTATTTATTTTTTGTTTTCATCTGTGTACAGGAGAAGAAAATTAGATGTAAGAGAATGTAGATGATTGCTGATTGCCCAACAAACTAAATCCTGCTCTGCATTTTCACTCCTGTTCATAGCTCTTACATGACTTGATAGCTTTGGTCTATAGGTAGAGTGTGCAGAGTTGGGGCACAGAGCTGCCTTCTGCAAAGACCCTGGACATAGCTTTGATCTCATTATAAAATGCAAATACGTTGTATCCTAAACAGATCAAAGGTTCAACTTCCCATTGGATCTGAGGCTTAATAATAGTAGCCTAGAGCAGCTTGCTATTTTTCAGAAAAGCGATTTGGGTAGCCACTGGTCCTCCAGGACATTATTTACTCTGGAGATAATGTTCCTGCTTCTGACTAGTGACTTGCCACAGCTCAGAAAATCCTTGCTACTTTTGCTTATTTGAATAAGAATGAGTAGATATAAGCATTTGTACCTTTGGCCCCTATCTAACACCTCAAGCTTCGGTTAGCCATATCTGAAAGTATAAAATTACTTTGGTGCTCATACTGATACTCTGATGTGTTCATCTGATCTGCTGGTGAAGATTCTCAGTCATCCAGGACATGTTAAAATCAAAAAAGGTTCAATACAGAATCAACTGGACTTTATTTGTTACATGAAAACGTTTCGATCTTCATCCGAAGACCTTTCTCAATTCAAAGGAGCAAATTTGGGAGTGAGACTTTTTGAAGAGTTGTTGATGCTCATCAGGTTGGAAAAGATTACAAAACCATCTCTAAAGAGTTTGGACTGCACCAATCCACCATCAGACAGTTTGTGAACAAATGGAGGAAGTTCAAGACCATTGTTACCCTCCCCAGGAGTGGTGGACCAACGAAGATCACTCCAAAAGCAAGACATGTAATAGTGGACAAGGTCACAAACTTCTGGCCTCTCTCACATTGGCTAATGTTCATGTTCATGAGTCCACCATCAGGAGAACTCTGAACATTTAAGTGCATGGTCACACCAGATACTAAAAGCAAAGGTTCACATACTTTTCCACTCACAAATATGTAACATTAGATCATTTTCTTCAATAAATAAATGACCAAGAACAATATTTCCATCTTGTTTGTTTAACTGGGTTCACTTTATAAACTTTTAGGACTTGTGTCTAAGTCTGATGTTTTAGGTCATATTTATGCAAAAATATAGAAAATTAAAAAGGTTTCATAAACTTTCCAGCACCACTGTAATAGAAAAGGTTAAAAACGAGAAGGAATGTAAAAAGAAAATTACACATAATAAATTAACTACTAGGAAGTAGCTAAAAGCTAAGCTAAAACCATAAAAAGTAAGACATTTTAAAGAAACGGATGAAGCTAAAAACAAATGGAATAGTAAAAGAAAAAGTTTGAGTTTTAAACTTGTCTGAATAAAAAGCAGCAGTTCTGAGACAAAGACCTGGATCCTGCAGAGAAACTGGTCCGAGTCTCAGAAAACTGCAATAAAAGTGATTTCCTGCAGGCCTGCTGTTAGCGTGCTGAACATTTGTGTTTTTATGTCCGTAAACAGCATCGGCCCGGTTCTGGAGGACAAAACATAAGATGATTAGCAGCTAATGTGGCCTGAACGTCCCCATCAGTCTTCATCAGCGTCCCCGTCCCTCCCCTGGTGCTGAGTGTGTATTTGGACAAGTGTGGGTGGTTTATGTAGAGAGTGAAAAACTATAACAAACTCTGGGATTAGAGGTCTTTTTGAAGCAGGTACAGACTGAGCTGAGACCTGATTGCACATGAAACACAGACGAAGACACTTCCCAGAGTTACAGCCGTGTTTATCTGACACAATCTGTCCAAAACGAGACGAAACCCGGCTCGGAGCCGATCCACACTCGTCCCCACACAGAACCAAACCCAGACACTGACTGTTTAAAGGCACCCGAAACCGGACGCTTCATGGAAAGAACGCTGATTTCTGCATCAACAAACAGAATTCAGCTGTGATACTGAAAAGGTTGTGTATTTGTACACGGGGCAAATATTTCAGCTTCAAGAACACCTGAAAGAACGAGAGAAGAGGCAGAATGTTGTTGTGAGAACCAAAAGAACTTTGTGTTCAGATGGTAAACACAAATTAATTACACTATTGCTTAAACAGCTATGAACTCTACTAATGCGACCAATAATCAACTCAGGTCAATTTAGTTTATTTTGTAAGTCCCAGCTGAAGTCGTCTCACGGCACTATAAACATTCACATTCATTATAAAAGCCATTTAGTAAAAAGTATCTGTCTAAGCAGATTGTGTTGAATCTTCACTTCATCACAGTCTCCCATCCTGAACAAGCACAAAGGCAACAGTGGAAAGGAAAAACTCCCTTTTAGCAGGAAGAAACCCACAGCAGAACCAGGCTCAGGAGGTGGTGGCTATCTGCTTCGGCCTGCTGGGGTTTGAGAGAATAGGAAGTCGAAACAGACAAAGACAGAGGGTCCAGGTGTACTTTCTGTAGGAGGAAAGTCAAAAACATGTTGACAGAAATAATTACAAATACAAACAAGCAGAGTAACATGAACTCTACAATTGCTAAAATGGCTATAAGCTCTAATAATGCTAATGTGGCTAATACTAAAATAGCTAATATTAACTCTACTAATGCTAACACGGCTAATACAAACTCTACTATTGCTAAAATGGCTATTAGCTCTAATAATGCTAATATGGCTAATATGAGCTCTACCAATGCTAACACAGCTAATACGAATTCTAATGCTAAAATGGCTATTAGCTCTAATAATGCTAATATGGCTAATACTAAAATGGCTAATATTAACTCTACTAATGCTAAAATGGCTAATGTGAACTCTAATAATGTTTAAATGGCTAACACAAACTCCACTAATGCTAATTTTGGGTAAAAGCTAACACCCATTTTCTATAACTTTTATCTAGCCTTTTTATATTTTTCTTTAGTTAGCAGTTTGCTACTTTTATGTTTTGATGGCATTGCAGTGCTTTTAGATTGTGTTTTGTTTTCTTTAGCTTTTGCTACTTTCATGTTGTAGTGTTTATTTACTTTTATCAATTAATTGACTACTTTTGATTTTTATGTAGTGTTCTCCTACTTTTAGCTGACTATTTGCTCCTTTTAGCCTTTAGCTGACATTTTGCTACATTTTACTGCTCAGTTTCAGCTTCTTTTGCTGAAGAACCAAACATCACAAACTGATGCTGGACGATCTCATCAGGATTGTCTGCCCGCGAGCAGAATTCTTGGCGAGTCGTCTAGGTCCTGGATCAGCAGGACAGACCCAGGCCATCACACTACCACCTCCATGTTGGACCGTTGGGAGGATATTTTCTGAAATGCAGACCCAGAAGCCTGCACATTTCCCGAGAGGGTCTTAGCCAGATGTTTTTAGGTAGGCGAGGTGCCTTTGTGTTTTCTTTTTGCTCAGCGGTCGTTTGGGTTTAGGAAATCTCCCATGGAGGCCATTTTGTCTTCTTGTTGAATTGTGACCTTTGACCCTACCTGAGGTCAATGGGGCCTGTCCTGGGTTCTTCTGGGACCTGCTGCGTGTTGAGTCATCGATGAGCTCTTGGTGATCCACGTTCTCTCAGTTTGTGGGTGACGGCTCTGTCAGTGAGGTCTTTGGGTCTGGAGGGTCGAACTGAACTCAGACCAGAACACTCAGAGTTATTTTTTTATTGATTGCGGAGCAGGACGGTTTGGTGTGAATCGTTTTTTTCAACACGTAGGTGCTGAATACTTGTGCGTCCGACAGACTTGATCCTCTGGCTCCGGACTGTGTCGCGCTCGGCGGTTCTTCTTCGTGGATCTGCCGTTTTCAGATCAGTTCTCGTTTTTTTTTTTTTTTGAGGAGCAGCTTCAGAAACTGAAACGGATGAAGATAAAACTCACAGCTGTGTCTCCAAATAAACCCGGCCCGTGTTTGTTCTGAGGTCCTGCAGAGTTCTGCCGGACCACGACCCATCCGTTTGTTTTCTCTCACAACAAATAAACGGACAGATTTCCTCTGTGTCTGCGCTGCTTTCTCAGGAGGATCTTTTACTGTCCGGAGCCGCCCTGCCTCCATCAGACAACCAACATTTACTCATTCACAAGATTCTGATGTGGTCCGGTCCCAGGGGGATGAAGAGCCGGGTCCAGTTAAGCTGATCCCTCTCACTTTTCTGCCATTGTGTTTTATTTACACGTCTGGCCCAAAGAATCCTCAAACACAGGAAAGGCTTGTGACTGAGAGCTCCTCGCTCCAGCGTGGAGAAGTTTATTTGTTCAGACAAACATTCCTGGTGGAACCAGATTTTCAGCCGGGTCTATATTTGGACCCGACCGCTCTGTTTGTAACGATTCTGTCAGTGCCGTGCGCTGATCTCATGCAGGTGTTATTTGGACCCTCGTTGAGGGTTTTAACTTTTAATTGGGACAAATTTGACTGAAACTCAAAAATAAGGTTCGCTCGTGTTGCATCGTGACCCAGTTTGGTCCAAAGTGCAGCTGTTGGACAGATGGACCCACATCTGACTCCAGAACCCTTTGGTCTGCGGAGGAGTTCCTGCTCCACTCAGTGACTGACAGGAGCCCAAACCATCAGCCCTCCACCACTGTGCTGACAGCTGGGAGGAGCTGTTTGCTGCAGTGCATTCTGGGTAAACATTTGTCCTTTGGTCTGGTTCTGGCCCAGAAGTCTTGTGGTTTCTTCAGATGAAACATGTGCTGCCATGTTTTTAGAGAGAAGAGATCATAACCTTTGACCTGCTGACTGAGGCGCATAGAGTCATTGCATGGTCTGACGTTCAGGGTGAATCAGCTGTTTAAATGTTTCCACGTGTGAATTATCTTTCTCTAAATGACCTTTGACCCTTTGCTGATTGATGGGCAGCAGCAGCTGCTTCTCTGGGGTCATTGCTGTTGTCGTTCCATCCTGGCATTGTGTTGCCAGATGCTCCAGAGCAGCAGAGCCTGCAGAGGAGGATCAGCTGATGATCAGCTCCTGCTTCTTGACCTCTGAGATCCCGTGGAAGCAGCAGAACCAGAACCAGGTTTTTTTTTTATCCGGTTCTGTTCAGATCAGTGGACCGAGTCCAGCTGCTCTTCACGAACTCTGCAGGAGCTTTTCACCTCCTGTTCAACAACGTTAAGTCAGCTCCTCTGGATGTTTTTTGTTTGTTGCTGTTGAAATATTTCATCTTTCATCCAAAAGACTTCATCAGTCAGAGGAGCTACAACAAACTCAGTCTATAAATAACACCTTCACATAGTGGGTCAATGATGGTGCTCAGGTGGTGAGACTGCCCTCTCCCCCGCTGGCTCGTTTGAGGCAGTCATGGCCAAAATGGTTCAGAATATCAACGTTCGTGCTCAGTAATCCAGGTAGAAGATGACTGAGCATGAACCTTGATATTTACACTTCCTGGTTTTACAGGAAGTGTTTCTGGAAATAAAGCCTGATGTTCTGATCCGCTTCAGATCTGTTTCTTTTGATTGGAGGCAGCCAAGAAATTCAATTCAATTCAGTTTATTTCTACGGGTCCAAGTCCCAGCAGAAGTCGTCTCGGTGCACAAAATCAGTCGCATGCATTATAAAAGCCATACGTGAACGCTCTCTGTCTAAGGAAGCAGCAGATTGAGTTGAATCTTCACAGTCTTCCATCCTGAGCAAGCACAAAGGAGACAGTGGGAAGGAAAAAAAAAACATAACAGAAAGAACCTCCAGCAGAACCAGGCTCAGGACAAGCGGCCATCTTCTTCAACCATCTGGGACACCAGGTCAATTACTTTTTTTAAAAACAGGAAGATTTGATTAAAGTTAAATAAACTTTAATCTTTTACAGAAACGGATGAATCAGATGTTTTTATTCACTAATCATTGAGTTTATTCAACTGATTTTTGTTATTATAAAATCAAATTTGAATGTTTGAACTTTAAATATTAAAGTGTTGAAGCCTGATCCAGGATCAGTGCAGTATTTCTGTTTTATTTTGATTTGAAATAAATAAATAAAAGTAACTTTGGCTTTGAGGCTCTTCAGGGCCAAAGTCCACCTCAGTGAAAATTAAAACAACCGGACCTCGTTTTATTCAAACCAGCTGGAACAAAATCACAACTTCAGTTTATTATTTTATTAAAGAAAAAGGAGAACGAACCTTTTTGTATTTGTTTTAAAGCTCCTGCTTCCTCTTGTCCTGTTTGTTGTTGTTTTCTCCCAGTAAACAATGTCAATACTTTATGCATTAACTTAATTTATTTACATCCAGCGGAACTCTTTCATCTCCGAAGGTTTCGGTTACATCAAAGAGCAAAGCCGTGTCTTTCATGTTTGTTTTATTACAGAACAATTTAAAAAAATGAATGATTATTAAAATCTGTCTTCATGAATCATGACACAAAAACTTTGCAGTTCATTCGTCTTCAGAATGTCTTCTGCGCATGCGTAAAGATGAATTTCCCGCCTCCCCGTGGGTCCGCGCTCCGGTCGGAACTTCACTGACGAAGATGAAGATGATGAAGGAGCTGCGCACTGATTTGGAGACATCCGAGCAGTTCTTGGACTTGGACGTGTCTGTGCGTAAAACCCCGGGCTCAGTGAAACTGCAGCGCGCGCTCGGGGCAGGTGAGGGTCAGGTAGGAGCAGAGGGGCAGTCCGAACCGGTACCAGTGATGCTGAGGACCAAGGAGCCCGGCGGGGCCGAGCGGCTGCGCGGACACGTCCGCTCTGCGGCTGCGCGGCTCCTCCGCGCTCCTGGACAAGATGCTGTCGATGGTGAAGACTTTGGACTTCTGAGTTCTCGGAACAACCGGTCCATTTGTCCTGGGAACACTCGTCGAGCGGATCCAGTCCTCGTGCTCCATCCTCAGCGGACCGGAACGCGGCTCGCTCTGCGGGTCTTCCTTGGACTCAGAGGGGTCCAGGTCCAGGAGGACTCTCTGCAGGGGGGCAGCTTGTTTCACGTCGAGAAGAACCGGTTTGGGTTCTGGTTGGGTGTCCTCTCGGGGCCCCTGCGCGCTCCTGGAGGTCAGTTCCCCTGCGGGTCCCGGAGCCCTGACCCGCTTGAGCCCAGGCTGCCTGGAGTCCAGAACCTGCTGGGTCTTGGCTTTCCTCTTCCTGCGGCGGTAGTTCCCGTTCTCGAACATGTCCAGGCAGCCGGACTCCAGGGTCCAGTAGTTGCCCTTCCCGGGCCGGTTCTTCTCGCGGGGCTCCTTGATGAAGCAGTCGTTCAGGGACAGGTTGTGCCGGATCGAGTTCTGCCAGCCCTGCTTGTTGTCCAGGTAGAAGGGGAACCGGTCCATGATGAACTGGTAGATCCCGCTGAGGGTCGCGCGCTGCCCGGGCGCGCTCCTGATGGCCATGGCGATCAGCGCGATGTAGCTGAAGGGGGGCTTCTGGGGGGGCTCCTGACGGGCCGGCACCAAGCCGTCCGGTCCGTACAGGTACACCAGACCCGGGGCGGGCCCTCCGAACCGGCCGTACAGAGCCATGACTCCTGAGGAGCTGCAGAGACCCGGACCCAGACCAGCTCGCGTCCCTGACGGACTGACCCCCCTCCTCCCCCACCGCCTCACGAGACCCAGAAGAAGTTAATAATTGTTGTTGGTTCTGGTGGAATAAATTGTCCATCATAAACAGTGGGCCGGGTGAGCCCACCCACATCACCCCCCCCCCGCCCCCCCGCGGCCAGCAGCCAATCAGCTGCCGCCTCCTGACCTCAGCTGTTTACAGAATTAAGGTTCTGATAAGTCTGACCACCCAGACTGGATCAAGCTGTGTTTATTTGGAAAAAGATCCGGGCGCCAAAAACATAAACTGGCTGATCACACACGCGCACACACACACACGTTTGTCTTACTGTCTTTACGGGGACATTGCATTGACTTCCATTCATTTTTACAGTCTAACCCTGCAGCAACGACTCTTGAACCTTATGGGGACTAGTTGGTCCTCACAAAGACCAGTTGGTCCTCACAAAGACCAGTTGGTCCTCACAAAGACCAGTTGGTCCTCACAAAGACCAGTTGGTCCTCACAGTGTCGTTCAGTGGTCTGCAAGCTTTTAAATCCAAAGAGCCATTTCTACCCTTCACTTCCTAAACAAAATGTGTCCGAGCCGCAAAACTGCAACAGTCGTTATCAACTGGTGGCTCATGGGCCACTTCAAATTTGTATGAAAGTTGTTTTTTTTTCAGTCAGTGGGGTTGACGTTATAACACAAACATGATATACATTAATGAATTTTAACATGGATTTATATTTTTACACAAGAAAATAAAGAAAAGACCACATTCGTGTAAACAAGTGGAAAAAAAGATATTTCATATTTTACCAAATTTTATTTAACCCTGAACTCTGCAGGTTTATCTTCCTTTTAATTTTTAGAAAAAAATAGAAAATAATTATGTATCCCACTTTAATGTAAGAAAATATAAATTTAAAGTGTGTCTAAATATTAGGCCGTTTATAGTAATTGACATTAAAATTAGATTGTAAAAACAAATTTTGTATTTTAACTTTAATTAGATCTCTATCTATCTATCTATCTATCTATCTATCTATCTATCTATCTATCTATCTATCTATCTATCTATCTATCTATCTATCGTTTGCAGAAAAACTGCTAAAAATTGCCATTTCTCTTTACTGGGTATAAAAAGCAACAAATTTTACATTTTGCATGATGTTAGGTCAAAGCTTCAAGGAGCCGCTGACCTAGGACCAAAGAGCCACATGTGGCCCCAGAGCCGCAGTTTGCAGACCCCTAATGTAGTATGTGGTCAAAAATGGTCCTCACAGAGTAACATAAACAAGCACACACAGAGACACACACTGTTCTCTCACACCTCCAGCTGGTTCTGACTGAAAATCTCTGTAATCTTCAGTAAAATCCTCCACATCTTTACCGTTAGGGGACGTTTAAAAAAAAAAAGTCACAAAATAAATAAATTGATTTAAAAAAACTCAACCGAAATGTGTTTTTATTTTCAACTGAAGGCCCTTAAAGTTCAAATAAAACATTAAAAAAATTTTTTTTTCATCAAAACACTGACTAAAATATTAGATCTTTAAAACGTTGAAATGTTGCAGCTGCTCTGAAAGAACGTTTTAATTCGGACTGAGTCCGTAAAAGCGACCGTTTCTTCTACGACGTGAGGCACTAACGGACTTCCACACCTGATTCAAAATGACATTTTATTCAGTAAAGGCGGGTTTGGGTCAGAACTTGGGGCAGCACAACTAGATCTCCTTACAAGGAGAACCTCTGAGTGTTTTCTTTCTCTGTGTTTCTGTTTTCCTGTTTATGGACCCGACCAGAACTAGAACAACTGTCCAAGTGCTCCCAGCTGGACTCTGCTTACATTACAGACGTTCAGAACTTTTTGGGATAAACTCAGAACTTTTCTGTTTGTCTCTGACAGACTCGCAGCAATCCATTACCGCGTGCACGTCATGCTCACACGTCTGGACTGGAAACTCACTGAGCGGAGGTCAAAGGTCAAACAACAGGAAGCATCTTGTGGACAGCTGAAGGAATCTGACTTTTCATTAATAATAATAGTAATAATAATACATTTTATTATTTGAAGGAGCCTTTCAAATCACTCACGGTCACCAAACAAGAAATACAAAGATAAAAAACAATAACAAACACAATTAACGGCAAAATACATAATATTAAACAGAATAAGCAAGTTAGAAAAAAGTGAATTTAAAGTCAGATTCAAATGAGAGAATCAGAATTATGGATGTGGGAGAGAGTTCAGAGACGAGGGGTTTAGTGGGAGAAGGCTCTGGGATGATTTTAAGGTTTTAAGATCTGAGAGAGTTACAGTAGTTTAATTGAGAGGCGACAAGAGCATTGATAATGATGGCTGTGCTGTTGGGGGTAAGACAGTTGATGTCTGGAAGATGAAAATTTGCAGGACGAGTAAAGTTCCTGACATGAGATTCAAAAGATAACGTGCTATCGAGGATGACAGACTCTTAGCTGAAGGGAGGAACTGTGGAATCATCAACTTTAACTGTGAAACTACCACATTTGGATAAAGTAGACTTGGTGCCGACAAGGAGAAGTTGTTTTCTTGGCGTTCAGTTTAAGAAAGTTTTGACAGCCTGAAAGAAATTATGTTAGAAAGATGGTGGAAGGACGGTGTTGGGCTTGGCGAAAAAGTAGAGCTGGGTGTTGTCCGCATAGCAGTGAAAATTAATACCAATTTTTCTAAAATTAATAAAAATCATTTTCAATTCAAACTTTTTTATTTTTTTAAACCACAAAGTCTAAAAACTTCTGATGGACGAAACGAGCAGAACCCAACAAAGACTAAAACAATTTAAAATCCTGCAAAACGGTATTTTTTAAATAAAGAGTGAAGCTGGAGCTTTGATTTAAAACCAGCCCGGTTCTGATCCAAACAGGTGAAGAAAAATAAAATCATTTGTGTGAGTGGTTTTATTATAGTAATGCTTATTAAGCACTCACACTATTGTCATCCTGTTTGTAGTTACAACCCCTATTCCGTACATTTTTCAGCATCTTCCTTGTTCCACAATTTTTGTGCTATTTCAACAAATCATAAATCAAAACGTTCAGCTCATTCAGGACAATCCTGTTTGATATTGATGCAACTTTAGCTTTTTGAAATATTTAGCTTTTTCTGACGTTTTTCCTCAAATAAACTGAGCTCATTTTCAGTCAGAGTCTTTATTGTCATTTGCACCACATGTGGTACATGTGATGAAACAAAATTATGTACACAGGGTCCCAGTTACATCCAACAATAAAATGTAAAAGAAAAACATTATTAAAATCTAAGATGTGAACTAAGAAAAACACCAAAATACACTAAAATTTTACATCAATAACAATTCACAATAGATTTCTCTAGTTATTTTTATTTAAAGGGTTTGAACAAAATGTGTCGATATTTAGTTTATCTTATATATAAACAAACAAAAAAAGAGTTTATCTTATATTTAAAATACAAATAGAAACCCGTCCTCAACAGAACCTCTTTGGTTCTGGCGTGAAAGCAGAACCAAAGCGGTTCTGGTTCCTCTGCAGAGTTCTTGGTTTCCCCAGAAATCAAGAACTATTCATTTTATTCGAGTGAAGTATTTCAGCTGATTATTCTCAGAACTCATCAGTTTAATTATCGGACCTCGGGTTTATTTGGTCTCAAGTCTGGAGATCAGGTTGCAGAAAAAAAAAAAAAACAAGTCCACCTTTCACCAAACTAAAACCGGTTCTGATGTTAGAGGTTCTGTTTAGTTTCTGCAGCAGAAACGGATCCAGGTTCAAACGTTTCGTTTTAGCGCCACCTTCTGGACCGACCGAGAACTTCAGCTTTAAGCTGTTTTCACTTGTTGGAATCCGTTTCAGCTCGCAGCTAAAGTTTGCAGAGCTGAAGAGTTCAACTAAAAGTTTCTTTAAAAATGAGGAGAAAAGTCCAGTTACCTCAAAACCATCTGTCAGAACCGCCGGTCTTCACACAGCAGCTGACATCAGCCAAATACTTGATAAAAAAATAAAAGACATCAGTTCTGACCAAACTTAGCTGTCGGACCCAGTCTTTATCTTCCAGGCCTAGTCTTTAGCTGTCAGTTCCAGTCTTTAGCTATAGGGCCCAGTCTTTATCTGTAGGGCCCAGTCTTTAACTATAGGGCCCAGTCTTTAGCTGTAGGGCCTAGTCTTTAGCTGTCGGGTCCAGTCTTTAGCTGTCATGTCCAGTCTTTAGCTGTCGGGTCCAGTCTTTAGCTGTCGGGTCCAGTCTTTAGCTGTCATGTCCAGTCTAGCTGTCGGGTTCAGTCTTTAGCTGTTGGGCCTAGTCTTTAGCTGTCAGGTCCAGACTTTAGCTGTCGTGTCCAGTCTTTAGCTGTCTTGTCCAGTCTTTAGCTGTTGGGTTCAGTCTTTAGCTGTCGGGCCTATAGCTGTTGGGCCTAGTCTTTAGCTGTCAGGTCCAGACTTTAGCTGTCAGGACCAGTCTTTGGCTGTCGGGTCCAGACTTCAGCTGTCGGGTCCAGACTTCAGCTGTCGGGTCCAGACTTCAGCTGTCGGGTCCAGTCTTTGGCTGTCGGGTCCAGACTTCAGCTGTCGGGTCCAGACTTCAGCTGTCGGGTCCAGTCTTTAGCTGTCGTGTTCAGTCTTTAGCTGTTGGGTCCAGACTTTAGCTGTCGGGTTCAGTCTTTAGTTGTCGGGTAGCAGCCAAAGTTGTGCTGAACACGAGGCTGCTGCAGTTCGGTCACCTTCACAGAAACTTCAGCAGGTTTTGAGCCGGTCTGGTTCTGCTGCTGTGGCCCTGTGGACCCTGGTTCTGATGAGTCCAGCAGGTTCTCGGTCTCGGCTGTTTTTCTTCAGTTTGAAAACTTCAGTAAATTATTTTGACTTCCTGAATCTCAAACACATTTATTTATTTTAAAACCCAAGAACCTGCAGAACATCTGCAAACGCTCCAGAACCAGAACATTTGGACCCAGGGCTCAGAACAGTGACAAACAGGAAATGACATCATCGCATGTTTCAGCTGCTCTGCTTGAATCAAACAGAACCGGTTCGGATCCAGTCTCAGTCCTCAGGACTGAGGAACCGGACCATCTCAGAACCAAGCACCCGTCGTCCCATCAGCTCACATCTGGAGGACTTTCTGTGGGTTCTGGAGTTCTAAGGTACCTCAGAGCCCAGCGCAGAACCAACTCAGGCACTCGGAACCGACTCGAGTCCTGCAGGTTCTGACCCAACACGGTGTAGGTGTAGGAGAATGCCGTGCCGTCCTCGTGGACGCTGGGGGTTCTTCTTGGGACAGCCCGCTTAGGACTGTTGCCCTCTTTGGTTCTGAATGTTTGGGTCTCAATGGTCCATGATGGGGGTCTAAGACTAAGCCCCGCCCCCTTCTTCACCTGCTCAGGTGTGACATCACAGAGCTTCCTCTTTGGCTTCCTGTAGGGAGCAGGGTCCTCCTGTACCTGGTGGTCCTGGTCCAGAGAGGAACGGGTCTGCTGGGCTGTGGGCCTGAGGGTTCGGTCCGAGGCAGGAGGTTCTGCTGGACTCTGGGTGGACGGGGGTGAAGAGGAGACCTGGGGGCTGCGGGTCAGAAGGTTCTGGTTCGCTGGCAGGAAGCTGAGGACGGACACAGAGTCAGGTTCTGAGGTGGCACTGGGAACAAGTCCGGATGAAGCACCAGGACCAGGTCCGGATGAAGCACCAGGGCAGTCCGGTGTTGGTTCTGGAGAGGACTCATCAGTTGACGAGGTGACGCAGGGTGGGGGGAACATGTCCCAGGGGTTGGACACGGGTCTGGCACTCAGGTCCTCCTGCGGGACAGGTGAGCTCTCTCCCAGATCACGGCCCGGTTCTACACCTGCCGGGTCCGGTACCTCCACAGACGCCGCTCCCTCTTGAGTCCTGGTCTCGGAACCCTCGGGGATCATAAGAAACTTGACCGGGACGCTAAAAGGCGTCTCTGTCTTGTACCGGACTCGGTCCTCATCCCAGCTGGTGAACCGGGTGGTGGGGAGTTCTGGTGGGTTCATCAGCCGGTTCTGGATGTCCAGCAGAACCTCCTGCAGACAGTCTTGCTGCCACTCCCCCAGCAGGTCTGACAGATCCAGTCCGCACCGGCTCCTCTGAGAGTCCTCCTGACCCAGCAGAGAAGTCCAGGTCCGGCAGATCTTCATCCTGACTGAGGGCAGGGAGGTGACGTGGGGGGTCTGGACCTGAACCCGACCGGCTGCCGAGGTGAACAGCTTCCCCACCGACAAGTAGAACCTGCATTTGGACTTTTCCGGGTTCATGTGGAACCGGATCCGGTAGTCCTGGACGTACACGGTGGTGTTCAGGAGGCTGCTGAAGCTGTCCCGGTCCTCCTGCTCCTGGAGGTGGGTCCAGGCGGACTCGGAGAGCACGGCGGGGATCTGCACCACCCCGTCGGACAGGAAGAGGATCCCGCAGGGTCCGTCCGAACCCCGAGTCAGAACCTGGGACTGGGTCATTTGACCCACCTGGACGACGTGAGCCTTCAGGCGGACGGAACCGCTCTCCTCCTCCTCCTCTGGGCCGCTGTAGTCCAGGATCAGGCTCTCGATCCACGGACTCAGTTTGCTCGAGGCGGGTGGAGCCATGTTGTTACTTCACTGCGGGTCCGCCTTTAATGTGCTCCGACCGGAAAAACAGACAGTTCCTAAAGGTTCCACAACATCAAAGAAACATACAGTATTAAATTTAATTATTACATAAATTAAATTACGATCTAAAAACGGAAGAGGACATGCTAAATAAATATTATTATTGTCTTATTTTAAATGTAGTATATTATCCTTGCATATAAATTCATATTTCTGTATGTCAATGTCAATTTATTTATATAGCACATAAAAACAACAGAAGCTGACCAAAGTGCTTTACTGTTAAGACAGATAAAAATAAAAAAGTAAAATGCATCTAGTGCCACTGAAACATAATAAAGCTAACAATAATACAACAACAACAATAAAATCTGCTCAAAATTTGTTCTCAGGCTCTGCGTGGATGAAATGCCAAGAAATACAGATGAGTCTTGAGCAAAGATTTAAAAGTCTCAACAGTCTGAGCAGTTTTTAAATTCTCAGATAAACTGTTCCACAGCTTTGGAGCAGCAACCGCAAAAGCCCGATCACCTCTGGATTTCATTCTGGATCTGGAGACATCTAAGAGGAACTGGTTGGTAGACCGGAGTGCTCTTACTGGAGTGTAGATGTTAATAAGAT
>JARVGV010000002.1:7472393-7482394 GCA_031762435.1 Hypsolebias longignatus
GAGGACATTTACAAACTGAGGTGTACCACAAACCCACCCACACAGACCAGTATTTGCAGTTTGACTCCCATCACCCTCTGGAACACAAGTTAGGAGTCATCAGGACTCTGGACCACAGAGCAGACAGTGTCCCCACTAACAGGCAGGAGACTGGTTGGAGTCCAGGTAATACACATAGGAGACTGAACTGGTTGGACATGAGCTGGAGACACCTGACATTCTCAGACATTTGTCACCTAAATTGGGACATATTGGAGACTTCCTTGAGACTCGGTCCATTACCTCGTGTCCCTCAGTCGCAGCCCTGTCAGATATGGGTTTTATTAGGAGTGCTGTCATGGAGTGACAGACGTAGATGTGTGGTTTCCATGGTGACCTCAATGAGCCACTGGCAGCTGATTGAAAAATTCTTGGTTCTCTTTCTTCTTCTTCTACAATTTATACGTCCAAACGTCAGCCATCTTGTCAGCCGAGATCAGCTGGGCTTTAGAGAAGAAGAGCGCTCAGGCAGCCGCTCCGTCTTTCAACATTTCTGAGTGTGCGTACGTTTACCTCGGTGCATGCAGCTTGTTGCACAACAGGAAGTGAAACATGGCTCTGTGGTCACTGTCACAACTTCAGAATGCTTGGTTTTTGTTTCAGTTTGACTTCAGCTGCACCTCGATCACTCCGCTGTATGAAAACGTCGCAGATGAGTCAAGCTGTGCTTTAACTTCAGCCCTTTAAAATGTGCCACAGCGTCATGTGATGTCGTGCTTTAGTTCCTGTTCTCTCCAGCGGTGGTTCGAGCTGAACCTCCTTCTCTTTCAGTGCAGGTTTGTGTAAAAACATTTAATGCTGCTGCAGCTGAGATTCCTCCTGTTTTCGTCACAAAGATGGAGTAAGAACAGCCTCAGCACCATCCATTGTTCTAATATCTCCAGAAAGAGTTCCACCTCTGAACCTGAGCCTTCAGGCCTGAAGCGTCTGTTCTCACATCGTATGAAGTTTCATTTAAAATGATTTCCTGTCCAGAAATGATCAGAAATGATCACACTGCTTCTCTCATAGCCCCAGACTCACTCTATCTTCACTTTAGAAATCTACGACCATGTTCCTCGAGGTTCCCCGTGAGGGGGGAAGAGACTCTGTGAGTCTGGGGTTGGGGGCCAGTTGCTATGGGCTGTTCAGTCCTCACAAGCAGTGTGAGAGTTTGTTTTGCATTGCCGGCAGTAAGTCGGACCCCTTCAGGGTGGGAGTTGGACTCCACCAAGGCTGCTTGTTGTCAACGATTCTGTTCATAAATTTTATGGACAGAATTTCTTGGTGCAGCCAGGGGGTGGAGCGAGTCCGGTATGGTGGCCTCAGGATACTGTCTACTGCGGATCGTATTGTTCTGTTGGTGTCATTGTGCTGTGATCTTCAGCTTTCACTGGAGACGTTCACAGCTGGGCTGAGGATCAGAACCTACAGGTCTGTGGACATGGTCCTCAGTCAGAGGGTGGACTGTCCTCTTTGGGTTGGGATGAGGCTCTGCTTCAAGTGAAGGAGCCCAAGTATCGCAGGGTTTTATTCACAGTGAGGGGAGAATGGAGCGGGAGATCAACAGATGGATCTGTGCACCTTCACCAGTATTGTGGACTCTGTTCTGGTCTGTTGTAGTGAAGCGGGAGCTGAGCTGTAAGGAGAAGCTCTCTGTTTACCAGTCGGTCTATGTTCCTACCATCACCTTTGGTCCTGAGCTCTGGGTAGAGACTGAAAGAACCAGATCCTGGATTCAGGAAGTCTAAAGGAGTTCTTTCTTCAGGGTAGCTGGACTCTCCCTTAAAGCTGGGATGAGAAGTTCAGTTCTCCAGGAGAGACTCTTAGTAGAACCACTCCACATCCAGAGGAAACGGATGAGGAGGTTCAGACATCTGGTAAGGATGGACCCTGGACGCCTCCATATAAGTAGGCGTTCTGGACATGTCCAACTGGGAGAAGACTCCAGGAAAGACTAGGACACTTTGGAGAGACTGTCTCTCATCTGGTCTGGGGACACCTTGGAGCCCCCTCCAGAAGATCTGGAAGAGGTGGCTGTGGAGAGATGTCTGGACCTCTCTGATCAAACAGCTGCCCCCAATAGATGGATGATGGATGAAGGATGGATGATGATGGATGGATGGATGGATGATGATTTATGTAGATGGATGGACAATGGATGGATGATGGATGTTAGATGGATGATGGATGGATGATGATGAATGATGGATGAATGTTAGATGTTGGATGTTAGATGAATGATGGATGGATGATGGATGGATGTTCTGTCATTTTATGTTTGAACCTTTTAGTTTCTAATCAACTCTTCTGGTGAATTCATTCAACCTTTATTCAGGCAGTTAATCCCATTGAGCCTCTTTCAGTCTTTGTTTTTAGCTGTTGAAGATCCACCACCAGCTGAGAATAAACATCACAGATCTTGATGTTTTTCATTTGGTTCCTTCCTCTGTTTTTTTTTTTAAATCTTCCTGGTCAGGTTCGGGTCGGTGGCGTGCGGCATCGGTCAGGAGCTCTACGTGTTCGGTGGAGTCCGGAGCCAAGAGAGCGAAAACCCCGAACAAAGAAATATGATGACCTGCAAGTCTGAGTTCTACCACGATGAGATCAGAAGGTTCGTGTCAGGTCCAGGAGGTCTTTTTCCACCTGAACACAGAACGTGGATTGTGTCGAAGGTTCTTTGGGTCGTATGGATCAGTACCGTGCAGGTTGAAGGAGCAACTCCTTTTAACAAGTGAATTCTGGTTCAGGTGGATGCTGCTGGATGACCAGAACCTCTGCATCCCCACCAGCTCGTCCTTTGTCTACGGCGCCGTCCCCATCGGAGCCAGCATCTACGTGGTGGGAGACCTGGACACGGGTCGGTAAACGGACCGGAAACCTGTGGCTCTGATGGGAGTTCTCCTGGACCGTAGGTACTGACCCGTTTGTTCTGTGCGTGTGCAGGAACGAGCTTCGATTACATCCGGGAGTTTGGCCGCCACACGGGGCGGTGGCAGCGCACCAAGCTCATGCTGACCTCTGACCTGTCCAGAACGGCCTGCGCCGCCCTGCGGATCGCCAACTGCCGGCTGTTCCGCCTGCAGCTGAACCAGGGCATGTTCCGGATCAGGGTCTGAGGCTGGGCCCGGCGCCGCTGTGAGGCCTGACCGGACAGGTTCATCTCTGAAACGGGTCGACCGGAACCTTTGTGTTTCCTGTTGAACCGGGACTTGGTGTTTTGTGCTGGAGGACAGGTTTTTATTTTGAACACGTCCTCAGAGGTTTGATTCAGACTTCCTTTTAATTTCTAAAAGATAAAAACATTTGAGAGGAGATCGTCTAAAAACATCCTGCTGCCTTTTAGCTTTTCTTTTTAAATATAGAGGAGTTATTTTTCCTAAAAGCTCGTATCTCACGTTGGTGAAACAAAATCCTGGGGAAATACGGACATTTGTGTTCGTACGCAAGTCTGACATTCCTGAGTTGAAATTTAATCAGTCACCTGATTATTGCCTATTTCTTTGTTTTTGTGTCTCTTGTTAGCAAAATATCTCAAGAAGCACTGGATAGATTTTATTAAAGGGATCTCCGACTACTATTGTTTGATAAACACTAAGTTAGGACTTAAAAACTGGACTTTAAAACAAAAGTACTGATGCTCTTTAGTTTTTATAGGTTTTTAAAAAAACGAATTTCACACAGACGTTTCCATGTTGTTTATGCTGCAGTGCATTCTGGGTAAATGACAGGTGCCTCCGGTGCGAGCTGCATCCAGTTTGAAGGTTAATTGTGGACGACGTCTGACGTTCAGATCTTTTATTTGAAGCGGCGCGCGTCAGAGAGGAGAACGTAGAACAGAGTCAGCCTGCAGCTGAAAACGATGAAGAGGAGGGACGAAGAGAAGAGCTGCTGCGAGCTTCTGCTGCACAGAGCTCTGCTTGCAATCATAAGCATCAAACATGTTCTCACATAGTTGCATATTAATAAACACTTAAAGACACTTTAAACGCCTGTCCATCATCATCCTCTTCTTCTTGTCCTTATTTGGGTTGTGGGTTCTAATCTGTTGTAAATCTTGGTTCCACTCGGACCACAGAGCAACACGCAACACTCATTGATCACAAGAAGTGCACACGTGTGACATCAGTCTGGTGCCGTCCGGCTGATTGAGAACAAACAGCAGAGGTTTGTGGGGTGCCTCAGCTTTAGCCCATTAGCTTTCATGTTAGCTCCAGGGCTAATTAACTAAACATCACGAGTTGATCGTTTCAACCCATATATGGTGCTCAAGGGCTGATACAAAATATAACTTTATTATCAAACATGATAAATTTTCATTATGGACTCCACTGCTGCCTGTGGACGTCCGTCCCAGAATGCATTGCACCGTTAATACAATGCTGATGTCCTTGGTGAAAAATCCAATAAACACAGTTTGTTGAAGTACCGTAATTTCAAGACTATACACCGCTACTTTTTTTTTTTTTTTTTTACACGCTTTGGACACCGTGGCTTATACAATGCTGCGGCTAATTTATGGATTTTTTTTTTGATGCGCGAACGAGATTCATGCCACCAAAACATTTAATTGTGTCACACCCAGGCGCTCACATAGCTCCCCAATACACCTCTCATGGAGCGGGTAGTGATCAATGAGTTCTTGGTAGACTACTGTACTGGTTATTTTTTTTTGTTTGTTTTTAATCAGCTGTGTTACAGGCACTGTTCAGAAAAAAAATATACAGTATACAGGCAGTCCTCGACTTACGGCACCATCGACTTACGGCATTTCGGACTTATGGCGCCGCCCCCAGTGATGTCATCGCACCTCACGTTGACTTTTTTATGCAGCATTTTATGTTTTTTTTTTTTTTTGAGGGTGTTGTGTTAGCTAACTGCTTGGAAACACAGCAAAATGGCGTTCTAAGTACGCTGTTGTTGTGTTACATTGAAAAAAAAAAGTGTTAAAAATTATGCTTACCGTTCTTTTTCCGACTTACGGCGAAAATCCGGAGTTACGGCCGCCACGTGGGTAGCACTCCGACTTACGGAAAATCGAGTTAAGTTCGACCCGTAGGAATGGAACTCGAACGTAACTTGAGGACTGCCTGTACTGTATTTGTGTGTGTTACCGGTATGTATTTAATTAAAAGTAAAAAAATAAAATAATAATCTTTCTGTGTAAATATCTCATGTTACAACGTGAACACCCGCGGCTTATAGGTAAGTGCAGCCTATTTATGTAAAATTTTTATTTTTTTAGTCCAGAAATTACAGTAATCAGGCATGTTCAGTGCAGCATGGTGGCACATTGGTGGAGCTGCTGCCTCTTAGCAAGAAGGTTGCCAGATCAAATCCCGGCCGGGGGCCTTTCATGTTCTCTCCGTGCTGCTTGCGCTTTCTCCAGGTCCTCCGGTTTCCTCCCACAGACCAAAAACCTGCATGTTCGACTGATTGGTGACTAAATTGTTCCTAGGTGTGAGTGAGAGAGTGAACGGTTGTTTGTCTCTGTGTCCCTGTGATGGACTGGAGACATGCCCAGTCCCCAGCTTCTCTCACAGTGACCCCCACGACCCGAAAAGGAAAAAAGTGGGTAAAAGATGATGGATGGACGGCGTTTTTAACGTCACAAATAACTTTTAATAGAACAAAGAAATAACGGCATATTAAGGACAACATGTGCACGTGGTCTTAGTTACATTAAAAACATTCAGGAAATAATGAGCTGATGTTAGTCTACAGCGGGTGAACACCTCGAGTCAACCTGACTCAAAATGGCCGCCTCAGCCAACTGACCTAAAAAGACACAACAGCTAAAATTCAGCTAAAATTAGTTGTGGTAGTCGCTGAGAGTCATCGACTCACGTTTGGGCTTCGATCTGATCTTGCATGGCTTAATTTGTATAGTTTGACCAAAGCTCAGTCGCTTCTCAGCCACAACGTTTGATCCTAGTTTAAGAGTCGGCCATGACAGGTGGCGGGCGACAGGCATTCCTTCAGAAATTGCCGAGTGAGCAGCAGTTCGTTGTTTCCTGTTTGCTTTCTGTGTTCTTTAACCTTTCATGTCTCTGCATTTCAGCAGGAAATGTCATTTCTGTGTTTTATTTTTCTTTGTTGCAGTAAAAAACTTTGAGATCAAACAGTTCCTGTGCTGAAATAAAAGTTTAGTTCTGAAACATTCAGTCTGTAAAAGATCAAAATCATGAATTTCTCCTCACTATGTGATCTGGTGAGAAATAAAAACTGAATTTAGGCTTCTTGCATCCGAATCAGCTGAGGGATAAAACCTTATTTACCATGTTTGAAATAAAAAAAAGTTGTTGACATGAGAGTAAACAACCTGCGACGGAGAGGCGCTCGTCCCGATGATTTCCACGTTATTTCTGACTCTTTCCACTTGTTTACAGTAAACACCTCATTTCAGACTGTTGACTAAACACCAACACCTCCTGACTGGCTGTGCTGCGTTCAAGGACCAAAACCAGTTGAACGTCTTGTGAAGACGTGTTTGGGCTGGCTGTGCTCGTGTCTCACTTTGGAATTTCTGAGGAAGTTTTGTAAGAAGCTGCTGTTTGTTTGACGTCAGATGATGTGAAAAAAAAATGTTTTTTTTCTCTCTCAGCTTGGTTTTATTTTTCGGCTTCGTTCAGTTGTTGCATTTCATCCGTCACTTTTAGTTTTGGTTTTCTGTGCAAAGAAATGTGCACGCTTTACCAAAAACGAGCATCTACTGTGAAAAATAACGCTGAGTATTTACAAATGGCTCGGCTGAACCCGAGCTGTTGAAATGAGAGGAGCTGGAAACTAAAAAATTTAAATAAAGTTTAAAAACTCAAAAAACAAAAGTCCTGGCTGTGACATTATGAATGAGCCGAACGTTTAGCTGTTTGCACAGCTAAAATTTGAAACATTTCAGATGAGAGAGTGCCGACTCATCGTTTACTGTCAAAGGCCTCACTTCCCTCGGAGGAATGCATGTCACCCGCCGTTTTTGGTCCAGAGTTTAGCTCACGTTAAGAAACGATGGAGTTGGAGATGTTTACGAAACATTCTGCTCGTTCTCATGCATTAGAGCTCGTGCATTCAATGACTCTCAGCTACTACCACAGCAAACTTTAGCTCAGTACTATCAGTTTGAGCTGTGGCCCATTACCTGGCAACATGGCCAGGTAATGGGGATGGAGATAATGAAATAAAGTTAAACAATATGAGCTTTTTATTCACCTTCTGTTGTGTTAATGTAGTTTTTTTTTTATTGTGTTCTGAAACAAGTCCAAGTGGCTTGAAACCCAAACTGACAGGGGTTTTTAAACAAGCAAGATCCATGTGTCAGATCAGGACTTGGGTTGTTTTGGTCCGATTCAGTCCTGATGGAGGAAACTGGGTCACGGAGCGCTATGGGATGAGGTGGTTCTGGTAAAGGAAGCCGTGCTCGTGATTCCTCCCATCAGCTGACCCAAGTCCTGTGACTGATCTGGGTCTGAGGAGATACACGACCAAACAAACCCCCCACTGGATCCAAAGTAGACTTAGGTTTAAATCTTTAGTTTAAAAGTTCATATTTGACTTGTTAAAAAACTGCCTGAAAGCATTCGTGGTGATTTCTGTGGAGAGGTTTGAATGTGTGAAGGAGAAAAACAAAATCAACTTTCTTCCAATAATCTGCATGGAATCACAAAATCTGTCATTTATCTGACAGCATGTTGTTGTTTTGTACAAAACAATTTAAATTCTATATTTTAGATTTTCTTTAAATATATAATGTTTAAAAAATATATACTGTACATATTAAAAAAAATATATATATATGTATAGATAATTCTAAAACTGTAATATAAACTAATATAAACAAAAGTTAAGCCTCTGAAGCAACTCAAATATGGAGCAATAAACAAATAATACAACATATGAAGTCTTTCCTCTCTTTCTCATTCCTAAACACTTTGTAGCTTTATTTAAAGCTGTTAAACCTATTAAAACATTTTGTACGCTTGTATGAGATTTCTAATCTAAAATAAACCCCAAGATCTTCTTTGAAATGTAAATCCATTTGTAGACATTCTGATTGTATCATCTGTAACACAAATAATCATACATTTTGTCCTGTTCTGACGCCTAATTAATTTATGAAATTAGTTGATAGGCAACAAAAATACAGTACAGAAGAGGTTTCACACACACACACACACACACACACACACACACAAACTGTATGTGTGTGTGTGTGTGTGTGTGTGTGTGTGTGTGTGTGTGTGTGTGTGTGTGTGTATATATACAGTATATTATTTTATTTTATAAATTCATTCCTTTTAAAATACAATACCAAACTATCCCATAAATGATAATACAAAATATAAAATGAAAGGTAGCAGAAGGAAGAAAAAAAATCTTATATCTGCCCCTTTTTTCAAACAATCAGTTCAAATAATAATAATCTACAAGTAACAGAACAAAATGAATAACTTTCTAATTTTCTAACTCTAAAACAATACACATTAAGCTACTTATATATATTTTTAACAATTCAGTTTTGATCATTTTCTTAAATGTACACATTGACTTGGCATTTTTAACTTCATTCTCCAAACCATTCCATAAACCAAATTCCACTTGTACCCTTTAAGCTGCCTCATTCTTACATATGCAAATGACAGGCACAAGGGCAAGCAGAAGGACACAGTGTTTAGACCAGGAGGAGAGAGAACCACCCTGAAGGGCCAACAATCCCTCATTTACATTCAATGCATTCATTGCTTTTAGGGACGTGAAATCCAGGCCCCACGCTGGCAGTCTATACAATGTCCAGAACCAAGTAGGCAAACTTCTAAGAAATGACTGCAAGCAACCTGTAGTCATTTTGCAGTTTTTATTGGTGGCATAAAATCCAAAATTTCTATGAATTACCATAAAATGTTGTCTGGGCCCTATAAGCATATACATATAACTCACAGCAGCACACATGGTTTATCAAATTACTGAAACCCTCTGAACAATCATAAAACTCACAAGCACACCTCAGTTGAAGTAGCCAGTACAGCAATCCCTGCTGCTAGACAGGAATGTTAACACAAGGATGGTGCACAAATCAATTTGGATGTTATTCTCATGGCAGTGCCTTGATATGGATGTCCAGGGTATTTTCTATTTCGTTTTACCTTCACCACCTTGTTTTCCTCACAAGCTATCAACCCAAATAGAATGGTATCTGTGTCTCAAGGCGATGACCATTGATCCACACTAGAAGTGAGATACTACAGCCTGAGCCTTCAGCGCAATGCTTTTTATTTGTCAGGCCCCATTGATGAGTGTCACCACACAGAGCCTCATGTTGTAACATATGGTGCTGCACCTTAATGCATAAAACACCACCACTTTACAATTTTATATGAAAATTGATATCAATGAGAGAAGTTGTATTTGATTGGCATTACACAACAGCCTCTCACTTTTAAAATAATGATGGTTTAAAGGCTTGATGCTTGTTTGGCTGTAGGCTAATCTTTACTGATTTCAAAATACAGTAGTAAATAAAAAAGAAAATATAAATTCTGGTGAGCAGTTTAAACAGCCAATTTGCTTGAAAATCAATACCAAAAACACAGCGCCTCATAAAGGAGGCTTTGAATGAACACAGACATAAACACTGATTGTTGGTTCATAACATGATTCATTCAATAAAAACAAGTGGCCGGGAGATTATTGCTGTGTCAAAGGTTTTTGAATTACAGTGTTTGTGTTCAAAGAAAATTGAGTAGGTGCACTGCACTGACTATATTTTCCCCCAAAATCTATAATTACCAAAGTGAAGGGCAGCAATGGTTTGGTCCAAAAGGACAAACAGAAAAAGGCTTGAACACTGATGGGACACAGAAAAGAGCTGTAAGAATTATCACCAGAAAACATTACTGTCACCCATCAAGCACTTTATTCTATCAACTGAAGTTATTGAAGTTCTATGATTTGGTAGATTATAATATTCTATCCGTTATGTATAGAGCTCA
>JARVGV010000002.1:7482494-7494868 GCA_031762435.1 Hypsolebias longignatus
AATTTAAAACTCAGCATTCCTTCATTTGATATTGATGCCATTTTATTTTATGTAGACAACCTAAGCTCAGCTTACTCTGATGCCATAAATATAGTCGCTTCACAGTACCAGCCATCCACCCATTTATACACACATTCATACACCCGTAGCGGTAGGCTGCCATGCAAGGCGCCAGCCAGTCCCACCGGGAGCAACTCGGGGTTAAGTGTGTTGCCCTGGGGCACAACGAGGCATGCAGTGACCAGGGATCGAACCCGGGACCTTCCGGTCCTGAGCCGGCTGCCCTGCCTCTACACCATCTTTGCCCCTATATATATTTTTCATTTTCATTTGACCTTTATTTATCCAGGTTAGTCTCATTGAGCCACGAGAACTCATTTTCAAGAGACACCTGTTAGGGAGCAGATGGCAATCTTACTGAAATAACAAACTGAAAAGTTGAAAAACATCAAGCCTGTAAGCTGTGAATTCAGATGAACTCAAAGAGAACTCCAGAGAGACTGTAAACGATGACAAAGTGCCACAAAATAAACGGGACTTCAGGCGGTTAGAGGCTGATGTCATCGCATGCTGGAATCATTTCCATTGTTGGCTGACGAGCAGCTCTGACAAACGATGACAGCAGGATGTCTTCGTGTCAGCGAGCTGCTGCTGCATGCGGCCCGGCCCGTTTCAACTTGTCTGCAGAACCTTACAGGCCGGATGTCTACATCAGGCCTCTGCTGCTGGGAAACAATGGTGAACATGAGAAAATGTAACAAAGTTTCCCAGTGGGAGTGTGTGGAAATGTCAGAGGTGATGCTGTTGTTGAGATCCAACACCTTTGGGATGCTCTCAGACCCACTGGGTGCATGTTGTCAGCTTCACTCCCTCAGGCTGCATCATTCAACACTTCCACAACAGTGTCGTCATGCAGACGCTTTTCCACCCGCATGGACCGGGACATCTTCCCCTATTAGAAGGAAAATGAGATCCACGTTTGACCTGAGGTGACCTCCTCACCCTGTGTGTGTTGGGCCTACTGTAGTTTTCGATCACTTTGAAAACCCTGAGCTGAAACCATGGCGGCAGAGAATAAAAACAGGAATCATTTGGTAGAAAAAGAACCAATCTCCAACGTAATGACCCACCTCGGTCCAGATGACTGTGGCATTCATGTCATCTGAACTCAGAGGCGGAACAGATGCTTCTGAGGTCTTCGTCGTCTGAAACGTCCAGAAATGTCTGCTGAGGCGAGGCTGGACCCACCTGGGTCCAAAGGTGGTCCAAACCACAAAATCACAGCATGTTCAGGGTTAATTGTTGAAAAGTTAAACAAACAAATAACATGTTACTGGACAACTACAGATCACTCCTAAATAAATGAAACGTTTCACAAATTAAAATTTATTATTATTTTTAATTGGCTCTATGAACAGAACTTATAAACAAATGGAGGTCACAGAAACATTGTGACCACTCAGAAAAAAAATTATTCTTCATGTCTTATATATTAATGTGTAAACAAATACAAACAGATATATTTACGGTAATTTCACTGTAGCCTGGTACAATGATAATAAAGCTTATTTTGATTCTGATTTAGTGATAAACATAAAACAGGTTTCTAAAGAATGTTCATAAACAAGAAAATACAAGAATAAAATAAATTTTTTTTTTAAAAATGTTATCCACGTACAAATATTCCACTAAATACTTTTTTTTACTTTATTGAACTATTGAACATACAAAACAGAACAGATAAGATCAAATAAAATATGATGAATAAGTAATTATAAGTACTTTTATTTCCACCAGGAAAATTTCACATCCACACGACAACACAGACAAGAAAAAATCAAAACAACTTTCAGTTAAATACCAAAATAGAATATTATAAAACCGATGTTATTAATATTTTAGAATAGAAAACACTTTTCAAACTTTATTAACTAATAAGACTCTTAATAATAAATAATTATTAATAAAATTCAATAACATTTTAATTGTGAAAAATAACAATATTCAATCAATTACAAATAAAATGAAACAACTAATACTACAGTAACAAAATGATTAAAGCAACAAAAATGAGTTAATTGCTGACTTTAAATAAGTCAGCATAAAATACATTAAAAAAAATAGAGAAATATTAAATGGTATGTTTTAGAGTGATTATTCTGTTATTTGTTTTTTTCATGCAAATAAAACACTCATTCATTCAGTAAGAATGTCGCTCCTTTTTTCCCAGGAAGTTGACGCGAATCCACAGATAAACATCAATTCCAGGGAGGAGGGTTTTACATGAAGGCCGCCATGTTTCTGTGGGGGGAGGGGGAGGAGCGGCAGATGCACGAACACAAAGAAACCACCGCTCATCCGCTCGCCTTCCATTGACGTCAGTCCAGCGTCACGTGACGAAGCCGGGACCAATCAGCGCGCAGCAGCCGTAGAGCGTTGGCTCGTCTTCACATCTGCTGAAGACGAAGAAGAAGAAGAGGCGAATAAAAGCGAAGCGAAGCCCGTCGAGCCCGAAATGGCCTCCGGATCTTACGGAGGGACCTAGACGCTGGATTTCCCTTCGTGTTCCGGTGGCTTCTTGCTCGCTGTGGACTACTGATTCGGCTCCGGACGGGACGGAACGGACCAGGCCATGGTGGCCCTAACGCTTTGAGTTAGCTCGCGCTGTCGGTGGGGTGAGGGGGAAGAAGGCTGGCGACTCGCGCACGGACCGCGGAGGAAGAAAATGGTGGATTGTTTAAAGACCTTCGAACGTCTGGATTAGCTTGTGGATCTGCGGCGGTTCGGAGCCTGTCGGGTCGGTCTCTGAGGTCGTGTTGGGAGGTAGGTGCCCCCCCACCCCCCTCCAGCTCGAGCTGAACGACTTCTATTATCGGATTCCTGAACCCACCTCCTCCAGAACCCAGAAAGGTTCGGATTTCTGACAATATGGACTTTAACGGCGGCGGGGGGGCCAACGAGCTGCACAACAACCAGTTCTACCCCTGCGAGGAAAGCAAGCCGCTCCTGGGGGAGATGTCGGAGGGGAGCAACAACACCAAGGTGGGCGCGGGGCCGTGCAGGAGGAGCCCGCACCCCTGCGGCGGCATGCGCTACAAGCTGCTGCACGAGGGGGACATCCAGGTGTGCGTGCTCAAACACCCGCGCACCTTCCTCAGCAAGATCCTCACCTCCAAGTTCCTGCGGAGATGGGAGCCGCACCACCTGACGCTGGCGGACAGCTGCCTGACGTCCGCCACGGTGAGTGCGCGTGCGTGTCGTGAGCGCTCGCATTCCTCTCCAGCTCCTCTGTTTGGCTTTTCTGGTCTGGACGTGCTGGAGGGTCACGTGCACGGGCTTTTGACGCATTTCACAGGGAGGGTCGGCAAAATGAAGCTGGCGGGCCAGAAGTGGTCCTTTGCGTCCAAATCACAAGGTCAGGCACTGGTGCTACTGGTCCGTGGATCTTTGTACTGGGCTGCACTGAAATATTGAAACCATTTCTAAAACAGACAACTTTTTAGATTTTTCTACCTGGATTATTGAGCGTGCATCAGGATATTTCAAAAACGTGTTTAATATTTTAGCAAGTTGTCTTATTTTGAGACTGTCACTTCCATTTACACCTCGTTTTTTTGACTGTAGCAGTTTTTTTTTTTTTTTAACATAACATCAAACCTCCAGACTACGTTAGCAAACATCCGAGCTAGGAGAAAAGGTTGTGGGCTGCTGCTGTAGACCATTTAAACCTGGTCTGAAACGTCCTCTATTAAAAAAAAAAAAATCTTGAACGTCGTTTTTAGAAACGTTTTTAGAAACGTCTTCATCCACACGAAAACAAATTCAAAACGCTGCAGTAGCTATGTCAGGCCTGAGTGTGGCGCTGTATAAACCAGAATGGACATCATAAGCAATAAAACGTCAACTCTGCCCCCTGTGTTTCCTTTTATTTGAAATGTCTTTCGTTTTAAAACATTGGGTTTAGGTGATGTCGTCCGGTCAAATTAATTTATAAAGCACATTTAAAACAATAAAATCACAGCATCAGGTAAAAACCAACAAGATATAATTATTTAAAAGCATCAAAAAATTAAAACATAAACACAATAGATAATAAATCAGATCATATTGTGTTAAATGTCGGTGACTACAGGTGCGTTTTTAGGAGAATTAAAAGCAGGGACTGAAGTGGCCTGTTTAATTTAAAATACATAAGGGAGTTCCCCCCCCCCTTCTGGGGCCTGTTTTAAAAAAATACAGTTTTGAGGCTCCTGAAACATCGTTTCCATGTGGACAGAGGGCAGCAATATTAAAAAACAAACTTGTGTTTTTTATAACAACCGTTCCCGTGTGGACAGGACCTTATCAGCTGGAGTACACACTGGAAAAGTCTACCTTTTTATTAGCCTCCAATAAACTCAAGTTATGACCAGAAATCATTAAAAAATGTGCAGTAAAATCATAAAGCATAATTTTTGTTCACATCGGTGGTCAATCTAAAATATAAAGATAACTGATTGTTGGTTATGAATGTGTGTGTCCAGATGAAACAACAGTGGGAAGTTTTATGATGTAACGAGCAGAAATGAAGGTGTGAAAGTTTGACTCCATCTTTGGCAGGTTAGTGAGGGTTCTGCTTGCAGGAGGAGTCTGAGAATAAATGGTTAAAAACAGCTGACATTAGCTAGTTATTTTTGGTTGTCAGCATTGTCAGTAACGGTAAAACAAGGAGCCCGTACAGTGTTTCCCAACACGACGGTCAACTCCATGAATCTGAAGCCGAACATGTTGTCTGCAAACTGAACCGAAGCAAAAGTCAACACGACTGTATAATTCTGACAGATGTTTGATGAATATGAGCAGCAGCGTTTTACTGATGCTTCACAGGAAGTCTGGTCGTGGCTGCAGGTTCGAGCCCAGGTTGTCTGGAAGGACAAATGTTTTGTACGCCGTCATGACACCTGAAGGAGGGAGCAGCAGTAGAAAGCTTTGACGTGTGAACAGTTCTCTGCAGACATGCTTGTTTTCACACTCGCAGCACGCCTTGTTGGAGCGGTCCGGTCCACATTGCAGCGTTTTTTGTTTTTTTTTTCTGCAGGAAATCCTGTGATTGTTGTGAGGATGACTGGGTGATTTATCATGAATCAATTCATCAGAAGCCAGATAACATCTCATGAGGAAATGGTCCTCTGAAAGACAGGAGAATAATTTCTAGATAATTTAGGATGATTTATTATTTTACGGTGTGGAAACGGTTAAATTCATGAAGTGAGCTGTGGTTGCAGCAAGCCATAAAATCTGACTGAGCGTTCCCTTCACGAAACTGAAATAAAGACAAAACGTGCCGGAATAAATAAACTGAAGTCTAAAATAGGAAGTACGGTAGATAAGTTAAGGCAGCTCTTTGAACATTCAGGATATAAAGCGAAAATGCAGTGTGAAATGCTTATTGATGAAGACCTTACTGAAAAACAGCTGAAATTAGCTTAAAAAAACATGCTGAATTGTAGCTGAAATGAAAGAACAAGCTTAAATTAGCAGAAGAAAGCAGAAAAACACATTTTGACTATAAATAAGCAGAAATTAGCTAAAAAAAAGGCTGAAATTAGCAAAAAAAAAATAATGTGAAAAGTAGCTGAAAATGCAGAAAGAAACTTAAACTACCAGAATGAAGCAAAAAGCTGAATTGAGCTAAAAAAAAAAGTGGAATTAGCTGAAAAGGCTAAAATTAGCATAAAACAGCTAAATGGTGTCTGAAAGAGCAAATAAAAAATAAAAAAAGAAAAACCACTGAAAGTAGCATAAAAAGCTGAAAGAAGCACAACAAACTGAAATGACCATAAAGAAGTTACCGGTACTTAGGCTGAAATTAGCAGAAATTGCCATAAAAAACTTGAAATGATCTGTAAACAGCTGAAATTAGCTAAAAATGCTAAATACAGCTGAAATGGTAGAAGATTCTTAATTTAGCAGAAGAAAGAAAGAATATGTTTGCCCATTTATGTTGAAAGAAGCACAAATAAGCACAAAAAAGTGGAAATTATCTGAAAAAAGCTGAACTTGGCATAACAGCTGAAAAGTAGCAAGAAAAAAAAAAAAAAAAAGAAGCATAAATTACCAGAAGGAAGTGGAGAGTATATTTTTGATGATGTAGACTGGAAAACGGTTGAAATAGTGAAAAAAAAAAAAAAAAAGTAGAATTAGCTAAAATAAGCATAAATCAGCTAAATAGTAACTGAAATGGAAAAAGCTGAAACTTGCAGAAATCAGCTGAAAGGTGCATACCAAGCTAAAATAGCAGAAAGAAGTTAGAAGAAGCAGAAAAATGTAGATAGCAGAAAGAATCTGAATGGAGCACAAAACAGCTGAAATTAGCTGAAAGGAGCTGAAAAAAGTTTTTAAATTTGCACAAGGAAGCTGAAAGATGCTGAACCAGAACAAAATGTGAAAGGAGCAGTAAAAGGAAGTAAAATGAGCTCAATTCAAAAAGTGGCAGAAAAGGCATACAGTATTTCTATAGCTAAAGTTGCACCAAAGCCATGGATTGTCCTGAAAGAGCTGTAATTTGTTGAAATAGCACAAAAGTTGTGGAACAAGAAAGATGCTGACAAATGTATGGAAGAAAAATGGATCACAAAAGTGTGAATGTGTCAGAAGCGTTCACACAATGAGCTTTATGTGGTGTAAACATGGAAGGTAAAGTTGTCCCAGGTGTAACGTGAGGTAAAGGTCCAGATCTACAAACGGTGACACGTTACCAGTTATTAATTCAAGGACTGGTGGTTTGTTTAGTTGTTTCTGTTTCCACACTTCTGTGCCGTTTGGGAAACATTTTACCCGTCAGATCATTATAGGCACAGAGGAAGCCGTTTACTGTGTTTTCTAAAGCAGCGACAGTTTGAACGTTTCCTGGTTTCTGCAGCCATCTTTGAACTCGGATGGAGTCAGATGTTTTGTTTAGAAACCAGGTGTCACATTGATAATAAGACGACTGATTTTTGACCTTTGTCTGGTGACGCAGCGGCTCGTGTTGGGTTGGTGTGGTCTCACTTCCTGGACCTGTGTCGTTTAGCTGTCAGGGATTCTTTATCGATTGTGGTCCCAGCGGCAGCGGCTGAACTTTGTCCGGTCAACAGCAGCTGAAAGAAGCGACCGGGAAATTGTCTCTGGCAAAACCAACTTCTGCCTGTGTTCAGAACAGTTTCAGCTGTTTAGCTGCTCCATAAAGACTGCTTGTTGTTCCGTGTGAACATTTTCCTGATCATTTTGATTATCGAAGCCGTTTTCATCGAACTCCTCGTAGATTTACTCCAATTCAACATCAAACTGCAAATAAAAAGTAAAACCTGGAAGATTTTTCAATGTTTTACCGGCTGGGTAACAGGCGGGTGATAATGTTTATGCCTGTGTTTGGTTTATTAGTAAAATACCTCGTGATCCACTGAACAAATTTTATCCAACTCTGTGACATTCGCAGCTAATTTAGACAATTTTAGTTTTTAGCTTCTGTTACGACTCTCAGCTAAAGTTTTCTTTTAGCTGTTAGCTATTGTTTTGCTAATTTAATCTATTGTGTATTTCCACAGTTCACCTTGGACAGATGTTAGTTTTTCCAGCTGATTTCTGACCCGCTCTGAAATATTTTATTAAACATGGCCTTTTTGTAGCTCCATGTTTCTGAAGCTGTAAGTTTTTCCTTCTGAGCTGTGTGCAGAGCCTGGGGCTGTTATCCAAGTCACCTCTCTGGGCGAGCAGAGAAACGGGTCGGCGCCGCTCTCCCGCTGCCCACGCGGGACGCTGAGCAGAGCTGTTGAATGGCTCGTGCCTGGCTCCGAGGGCCACCCTCCTCTTCCTCGAGTTTCTGTTAGCAGACTGATAACACGCAGATGTGGTGTCACGCAAGAATTCCTGGGTAAATCCACCGCATGACCCGGTCCAAAACAACCGGAGGAGCTGCAGCTCCACTGCCACAGAAACAAAACCCGTCTGCGCTTCAGGAACAAATCACACTTTTCTGTTTCTAATCTCACTCGTGGCTCTCAGTTGACGCTCTACTGTACAGAACCCATCATCAGTCACTGAGGAGTCATAGAGCCTAAATCAGGAGTGACCATTGGAGTTGATGTAAACAACTTTGTTTACATCAACGTTCAGCTGATTGAGCTGAGGGATGCATTTGGCTGATGCGCCGCTCGACGCTGAGCCCAAACCCTGCTCACCTGGCTACCCACTCTGTCAGCCAGGGTGAAAATGGTGCGCACCCTCAGAGTTCATCAGGGATGTCTCTAAAGAAATTACACAACAATAACATCACAAATCTATTGTTATAACCCACTTTCTATAATTGGGTTAAATTTGATCTTTTGTCTAAGCTTAGTTTACTTATAATTAATAATCAATAGGAGGTCACAAGGAACGGTTTAATTTGGAGATGTGGCTGAAGCGAAGCAGGTTGTATAAAGTGAGAAGGACAATTTTATGAGTTCTCCTGTGTGCTCCATGAAGTATCTGCTGGGTAAATTTAACTTTTTTTAATTTATTTATTTATTTTATTTGTGAGAGAATATTAGCTGTGTTTACATTGTGTTATCAGCCTTTAGTTTTAATGTCAGTAGACTGCAGGGGTGGAGTGGTACAGATTTTAAATTTACGTGCAGAACTCTAAACAAGCTTTATGTTGTTGATCCATAGCCAGAGAAGATCGATCTGGCTACATTTTGGACCTAATTTCTTCACTTTAAATGACGTCAGCTGTAAAAAAAACCATCACAAAGTAACCTTATGCATGCTCAATAATCCAGACATCACAAAGTAAGAAAAATGACAAACTAAAGTGCAAACTGAGCAACTTGAAACATTCATACTCCTCCTCAGTAACGGCGGTGTTAGCACAGTCACTTTCTGCTTGCAGTGTTGACATTGTGACATCCCGTTGGTGGTGTTGGCATCGTGGTGTCCTGTCGGTGGTGTTGGCATCGTGACATCCCATTGGTGGTGTTGGCATCGTGGTGTCCTGTTGGTGGTGTTGGCATTGTGACATTCTGTTGGTGGTGTTGGCATCGTGACATCCCGTTGGTGGTGTTGGCATCGTGACGTCCTGTCTGCGGTGTTGGCATCGTGACGTCCTGTTGGCATTGTGACGTCCTGTCGGCAGTGTTGGCATCATGGTGTCCTGTCGGCAGTGTTGGCATCGTGGCGTCCTGTCGGCGGTGTTGGCATTGTGACGTCCTGTCAATGGTGTTGGCATCGTGGCGTCCTGTCGGCGGTGTTGGCATTGTGACATCCTGTCAACGGTGTTGGCATTGTGACGTCCTGTCGGCGGTGCTGGCATTGTGACGTCCTGTCGGCGGTGTTGGCATTGCGGCGTCCTGTTGGTGGTGTTGGCATCGTGATGTTCTGTTGGTGGTGTTGGCATCATGGCGTTCTGTTGGTGGTGTTGGCATCATGGCGTTCTGTTGGTGGTGTTGGCATTGTGGCGTCCTGTTGGCGGTGCTGGTATGGCAACGCCGTCCTGTTGGCAGTGCTGGTATTGTGGCATCCTGTCGGCGGTGCTGGCATTTTAAGTTCCTTAATTGAGAAACTTTTATCTGCGGGCCGGGCTGGTGAATTGTCAGGCTGGTGACCTATAAGCTGGGACAACCAACTTTAAAACTAATTTCCACCTTTTAAATGTTGCACTCATGTGTCACGATGAAACGAGGCTAAACAAATCAGGCATGAATGTTTCCTCAGACTCATCATACTGTTAGTTTAGGGTTTTATTTCTCTCATATAAATGGGTCTGTGAGAACACCAGCCTGCCACTTCAGAGTTACAAAGCTGTTAGTCTGTTTGAAAAAAAAAAAAAAAAAAAGCTTCCTTGTGCGGTTTGATACTGCGTCATTCAGCTCAAAGCCTGGCCTTAATCTTAATCTCAGAAATCTGAACGAGAGCCGAGCAGCAGTTTGATAGGTTCCAGCTGAACAAAGACAGGAAGCTTATCAGTCTTGGTTTAAAACTAAAAAAAAAAACTAAAACTGATAAAACTTGTGCTTTATGCTGCACGGATGTGACCATCAACACTTACTGAGTCACCCTCAGTTTGGAGATAGTTGATCAGTTTTTATTTAATGCAGAAGCAAATGACAATAATTTGATTCTTCTTATCAAAGAAACCAAATTTACTAGCTGTCAGTGTCTTCAAATGTTTTCAAATGAGTGTCACCATGCCACTTATTACAACATACATTAAAAACAGTAATATAACATATCTATTAATCCAATCAGCTGATTAGAAGGTATGGTTTAGGTTTAGTTTTTACACTGAAGCAGGAATGTTGGCAAAAGTGGATGCAAGCTCTTTAGTTTCTTCTACTGCTGGAGAAGAGGACATCTCTGAAGCAGACAGGGACACGGTCTCATCCTGTGCTGCCACATTTCCTGATGTGCTTGAGACAAACCACACAGCACCATCAAATGTCAGAAGATGGCCTGGAACAGACAGGCTGAAGGGTTGTTATTCCAGACCTTAAAACACACAAACACCACAGTTACCTGGATAATATGCATACATAGAGACAAACCACACAGTAAAACAAGTCGGAAATCCTTACCTGATGCCCTGATTAAATTAAAAAGGAGCTCCATGTGATCCTGGCTAAAGCTGTAGGTGCAAACGTATCCATGACGCTGAAGCTGTTCTGGAATCATCAACATCGGAGTGTCAATGTTGACGATGCATCCCATGACAGATAGGTACCTTCACAAGGAAATGATTTGTCAGTATTGAATTATACGATCCTTACAGCATAGAGATACATCTACCGGTACCCTCTGGAGAAGATGAGCTGTGAAACAGAAGACTGAAGGAACAGTTCCAGCTCTGATCCTGACTTGTCACCTGTCCTGCTCTAAAATGATCACTGCAGAGTATGGATGAAGGTCTAGCAGAAAACACTAACCTTCTGACAGCAGCTTCCCATCACGTTCTCAGCTCTTTATCTTTGGGAAACCTACATAAAAAAGTTTACCAAGCAATAAATAACCAAAGTACTTTAGTTACTTTGGGCTGATTTAGTTAAATAAGAAAGACTTTTTGGTTGTTTGCAGGAATGCACAGTATTATGGTCGCAAAGTCATAGTATTAGCCACAAAGTCAGCAAATTATGTCCCTATAATGACAAGATGATGGACAAATACAATCATATTTTCATTCTTACCTTTGAAAGGTAACTCCATTAGATCTGGTTTGTGCTGTAAACCTGTTGGTACAAGTTCACGCAGCACATGAATGAGGCATCTTATCGCTTCACTTTTGCCACATTTAAAATGGTGGCGACATGGACGTACGACTCAGCGCCCAATGGGGCGTCTACGTATTTATGTCTGTGCCCCACTCCACCTCCCAGTTAACAACTTTTTGACACCGACATAGCGCTAAGCTAGATGTGCTAGCTAAAAAGCTCGAGGTAGCGTTCCAATCCCCTCAAGCTGAACACCCACCGTCAAATGAAGACATGAGCACCCTGCCAAGGCAAGTACCGGTAATGTAGAGGGGAACACTGGACAGTTTTGCACATCGATCACACACACCTGCTTTCTACTGCCCCACAACAACTGGATTGAAATACCTTATTTCCTCATTTATTAGCCATTGGTTCAGCTGTTAGTAAAGAGCTTCTGCGGGGAGTCTGGGGGGCCACGTTTGGCCCCAGAGCCATAGATCGCAGACCCGTCAGGTTCTGCTTTCTGACTGGCGGCTGTTTGTTTTGCATCTGAAAGTGAAATATTAGAAACTGCAGAAATAAAAGGTCAGTTTGTCTGCAGACGGGACCAAATCGAGCGTTTACCAATTACCACAGACCAGGGGTCAAAGGTCAAACTATGTTTCAGGGAGAAATCAAGCTGGGTTTATGGGAACCTCTGACGGAGGCCTCGGACTGAACAGAAGGCCCAGCTGGATCCAGATTTTAAACAAATAATTGAACTTTAATCTGTTAGACAAACCTTGAAATAAAACCTGAGCCGTTTTCTGCTTCAGAGTTAGAGGTTCTGAACGAACAAACTACGATGAATTGTAGATTAATAAGAAATCCTCAACTTCCTGTGAATGTGTCAAACCTTAAAATATATGTGCTGAAAGGATTAACTTTATTGACTACTAATGAGCATTCAAAAAGAAAAAGACAAAAGCAGATTTTAAACTTTTTGTACTAATTTATTTTATTTTTTGTACTCAGTTGTAATGACAAAAAAGGTCTATTATATTCTATTATGGAACATCTTTTACAGCCCGAGTATTTAAATAATGAAATGACTGTATTTCTTTTAAAGCTGTCTTTTAAAATACAGGTGGTCCCCGAGTTACGAACGGGTTCCGGACCTAAGGACCGTTCGCAACTCGATTCTGCCGTAAG
>JARVGV010000002.1:7556411-7567131 GCA_031762435.1 Hypsolebias longignatus
AGCTACAGGTAGGTGCTGATGGGCATGGGGGGTGGGGGGTGGGGGGGGGGGGTGGGGGTGGGGGGTCTTTAGCTACAGAATAAAAGTCCAGTTGCTTTGTTGTTGGTTTCTCACAGAGCTGAGACGTCAGAGACACGACAGTGACAAATGTCAGAACTTAAGAAATATGAAAAATGAAACTCTTTGATTACTAAACAAAAACAAAACATGCCACAGCAACGAGGTAAACAAAAACATCCCAACACAAGAACTACAGAACCCACACAAACAGACCAGATGGTTCTGGACTGGACCTGAAGACTGAACAAACAAACAAGTGAAGCTCGCTGTTCATTTATTTGTCTCAGTCAGACACAACGTCTTAATTTTCTGTCCCCGTGTGGACACGGCGTCGCCGCCTGTCAGGAGTTTACAACTTTACATGTTCTCCCCGACGGTTTCCTGACGCTCCCTGAAAACCTCCAGCTTAGGTTCACAGGTAACCCTCAGGGGTCTGCAACCTGCGGCTCCCTGGTTCCTCCACAGCGGCTCGCTCAAGCTTTGACCAAAACTAATATAAAACTGAAATTTATCGGCTGTTATCAAACAAAAAATTACAAGTTTTAGCTGTTTTCATGTCATTTCTAACGTTTTGCTTTATTTCAGTACGGTACTTAATTATTTTGTCCACAATAAAAAAAATACATATTTCATATTTCTGAATAGCTCATAGTTTGTTTGTTTTTGTTGTTTTTTTTTTTTTAATAATAAAAAAAAACTTTCTCTATTTTTATACAATAATCTGGTCTTTTCATTTGTCTTAAATTGTAATAATATCAACAAATGTTAAAAATCATGAGATATTTTTAGCTGTATGATGTTACCCTTACTGGCCACAGAAGTCTCCAACAAACCTAAAGTGGCCCATGGGCCACCAATTGATAATACCAGTTGATAATACCAGTTGATAATACCAGTTGATAATACCAGTTGATAATACCAGTTGATAATACAAGTTGATAATACCAGTTGATAATACCAGTTAATAATACCAGTTGATAATACCAGTTGATAATACCAGTTGATAATACCAGTTGATAATACCAGTTGATAATACCAGTTGATAATACCAGTCTGGACACGTTTAATTTAGTGACGGTGTAAAAATGGCTCCTTTGATCATAAAGGTTGCAGAGTCCTGCTCTAAACTGTCCCTGAGTGTGAGTGGTTGTTTGTCTCCGTGTGTCCCTGTGAGGGACTGAGACCTGTCCCCCACCTCTCACAGTGACTGCTGGACACGGACACCAGTAACCCAGAAATGGAAAGTGGGTAAAGATGAACACTTTTTAATAAAAGTATGAAGAAGGTTCAATGAAAAACGATCTGCAGGTGAAAGTTGCTGACGCCTCGTCTGATCTGGTGGTTTTATTTCACAGCTCGTCGTTTCCAGACCTGAAAATGTTCTGAGCCCGTTCCTCAGAGGCAGCAGAACCGTCTTCAGGCTGAAGAACGTCAGAACTTCAGGATGAGCTTCGTCTTGGCGACAAACACACGGTGAGTCTGTAACCTCAGAGACGAGCAGATTACAGGAGCCGTCAGGGTCTCTGAAGACGGACCCGGACCCCACCCGCTCCCCCATTAGACCACCTGCCACCAGCTCAGGTGGGACAGTGCAAACGGTCAGGAGGGTCTGCTCAGTGATTCATGCAGGTACCCTCAAAAGCCTCGAGGCTCAAATCCAGGTCAAAGTTCACGTCTAAAGAACCAGTCTAAATATTTTCAGATGTTCCTCCGACACTTTTAGATTTAAAAAATGTTATTTGGTTGTTTTTCAACATTTATCTGTTAAAGTTAAATGTTTCAAGTTAAACTGGAGTCACAAAAAAAAAACTTAAAATAAAACAGAAAACCAGTTCTCTGTGGGAAACGTATTAATAATCAATATCTTACCTGCTGTAAATATCTAATACGCTAATTTCTGTGAAATAAGTTTTATTCTGGCAGGACTGATGAGCTCATGACTGGTCTGAACAGAACCAGGACCAGGACCAGGATGGCTGCCCACTGAAGGATGAAAACATAGTAGCTCAGCGGTCAGTGCCACAGCCTCGTAACCCTGAGGCTGCAGGTTCGAGCCCAGACGGGGTCAGGAAGGTGTTTCAGATCACTGAAATGTGTGTGTGAGTTGTCTTGCTGTGTGCATCTGCAGAAGGTGTGTGTTCGGTACCTGTGTGGTTTTGTGGCTGAGGCCTCGGAGAAGCAGAGCGATGACGTGGACCGCAGCCCTCCTCACCTCGGCCTCCTGCTCCGTCTTTATCAGAGCCGTCAGACAGCAGCTCAGCTGCACAAACGCATCCAGACACAGAACCTCGTTACCTCCCACACGTCCAGTCATGAAGAACAACATGAACTGAAAACATCATCTGTGACGTTCATCATCCTTAAATCAGTAAAACTCTCAGAACCTGAACCGTTTCAGACATCGGTCAGGAAGTGGAAACATCAGTTGTTGTTGTTTTTTTAAATCTAGCTTCCGTGTAGTTTGATTTCACTCGGAGCAGAATGTGCTGCAGAAAGATGAAACTAAAATCAACTCTTAGTGGTTGTCACGACAACGTTTCTGCGTCTGAAACATCCATCAGAACTTTATGATCTGAATGAAGTCCAGTGTTGTTGAAAACAGCTTCTTACAGACATTTCATTTGGGTTTTAGATGTTTCCACCTCACCTCCTGTGCCAGCGGTCCCAGAGAGTAGTCCAGTCTCTGACAGAGTTCTCCCAGGTTGGACAGACTGCTGGCTCGGACGCTTTGATCCGGATCCTTGGTTCCCTGCAGGAAGACGCTGACCAGAGGACGGCCCAGGTGGGGCGCCATTTCTCCTGAAGAAGGAAGACAGACAGTTTGGACCTGGTCATTCATGGGACGGGCCTCAGGTTCTGCAGCACCTGTGTGGTGGTCCTTCATCTAAACCAGTTATGAGGTCCCGCTGAAGGTTGAGCGACTGCAGCTCAGTTTTTTTTAGGATTTGTTTGACAACAACACTCAGTGTATCGACACATGGAAGTAAACTGGATCAGATGTTCAGGAACCAACAGCTAGAACTGGACCCTGCTGGAAAAACAGAGTCAATATTTTTACATCATCATGGACCAGGAGGACCACGGAAGAAGCTCCAAAACCTTCAAGCTGGACAGAAACCTACAGCTGTCCACATGGGACAAGACAAACGTCTTCTGGAGAAAAGTTTGACGATCAGAAGAGACAACGGTTGAGCTACTGGGACACAAAGATGAGACGGATGTTTGGAGGAGTCCAGGTGAGACTTCAGACCCAAGAACTCTGAATCAGCTGTCAGGCATGGTGGTGGGAACATCATGCTGTGGTCCAAAGTGGACGGAATAATGAACAGCGGGTCCAACAGGACCAGGATCAAAAAACAGGATAGAACTAGGAAACCAACCAGTTAAAAACACAAATAAACAAACAAACAACCAACAACAACAGTAATGATAATAATGATGATAACAATAATAATTATAGTGATATAATAATAATGCTGATGATAATCATGTAATAATAATAATAATAATGATAATAATGTAGAATAAAATAAACATGTAAAACCATAAAATTAATCTGACCATAATAACTTTTAAACTTTTTATTTTCCTGCACTTAAACAGACATTTAAAAGATTATTGTTTAGGATGTTGGTTGAATTTCTTGTTTTTGTGTTTTAGCTCTTTCTGCTCACTCTCTGCCTGAAACCAACATAAAATAATTTAAATACGTCTGGTCATAAAAACATGCTTTCAGTTCTACATTATTCGGACCGGATGGGACCGAGGAGCAGCAGAACATCTGAGGAAGGTTTCATGCTGCTGCTGACGGAGCAGATGTGGTCGGGCACCAGCTGGGTTAGCTCCGTCACAAACAACAGCTGCTCCTCCCAACGAGCGGCGCCGAACCCAGAATCCTCCACGGAGAGCGAGAGACCAGCTGACACGGCGCTAGAACTGAAACTGGGCCGGTCCAGAAACCCAAACGCAGCGGCCGGATCTGAGGCTCAGCAGACAGGAAATCTGATCCGGGTCCACGTCTCGCAAACATCCTTCATCCTCCTTTAGAGCAAAACGTATTCTGGTAGGAACAGAAACCAGAGCCTGACAGGTACCAGACAGGTACTGGTCCTTACAGGGCACACGCAGTAAATATATTCCAGGTAAGAACCAGGCAGGTACCGAACATGGTTCTTACCTGGTACACATTTGAAAACGCTGGTGAAGATCCTGTCGTCCAGGCCATGATCAGTCCAAGAAAAGGTTCAAAACAAAAACTGGACGTCTGTTCTGAAGACGGTTTGTTTTCCACATGTGTTTTGGATTTACATATTTAACACTTAGGTACCTGGCACATACCAGTTAAGAGCTGGTTACTTAAATGGTACTTACACAGTATTTACCCTGTACTTAATTTGTACCATGTATGTACCCGATACATGGTGCAAACTATAATTACCAGTATATACCAGTTACATGTATGGTATGTACCAGTTACATTTATGGTATGTACCAGTTAGATTTATGGTATGTACCAGTTAGATTTATGGTATGTACCAGGCATATACTATGTAAGCACCTGGTGCATAATCACTACATACCAGTACGTACCAGAATAAATCATGTAAAAACGAAGAATATGGAGATTGAATATCATGAATCCAGGTAAGAACTGGGTGTGTGCGCATCTGTTCTTGTGCACGTCAACATTTTTCTTATTAAACCTGAGCGTCCAAAGGCTCCGAGTCCCCAAACTGGGAGTAAAACAGAACCCAGACGGAGCCAGACCCGAGTCGGTTCAGAAAACTTTGTTTGAAATCAGACGCAGCTTGGCAGAAGCTTTGTGCGCGTCTGCGCCGAAAACCGACATGCGGTCCAGTTTCTGTGCACAGATATAAACCCCGCCCCCTGATTGTCCTGCAGGAAACGGCACCGTGGAGTTCTGGCACGCTGACCCGGGCTGAGCGGGAGAAACACAGAACACACCAACCACACAGCGTTCCCTCTGATCAATGAGGAGCACAAGACAGAACTGTGTGTGTGTGTGTGCGCGTGCGCGCGTGCGTGCGCTGGGACAAGAACTCATCTGCACGTCCAACTATTCCTGCAGCGTTTCCACGTTTCAGCTCTTCACAGAAATAAAAACAGCTGAAAGTTCATTTCACGTCCAGCGCACGACTTCAACACTAATAAACAGGAGTCCTGCACGTCATGCGTCCAGCGACAAACTATCATGCAGCCGTCAGGAGCAAAGACCTTGCTTTAACTTTGACCTTGATTTGTGACCTTGGCGCTGGGGTGATGTGTATGTGACTCAAGTCCAGAGTGATGCATCTGACGTTTTGTTAAATGATCTTGAGTGGACCAGGAGTTGTGACCCGGACAAGCAAAGACCTTGTTTAGCTCTGGAACCATAAATGGGTTTGGACCCATACTGATGCTCACCCATGGCCCGGCTCGCCCGCATCAGGACCTCCCCCACCTTCAGCCGGGTCTCCAGCGAGCGCTCCTTGTCGAGCGACGGGAGCGAGGGTCCGAGCCGGAAATCTCTCAGGAGCCTCTCCAGGATCCGGTCGGGGTAGGACTCAGCCAGAACAGCCAGACCTGCAGACAGTTCACAGTCAGTCCGTCGGCTGAGCTCGCCGTTAGCGGGTCGGGCGGCCGGGCCGTTACCTTGGATGGCTGACAGGTAGACGAACGGGTCTTCGTGCTCCAGGTTCTCCAGGAGGAGCTGCAGACAGATCATTAAATGTAAATAAAAAACACAGACATCAAAGAGAATAAAACAAATATTGATCCAACTGCAGAACCAGGGGTCTGACCCTGACACGCCAGAAGAAAAATCAATACCGGGCCGTTCTGATGGTCCAGCAGGGGTTCTGGTCAAAGAGCATGATGGATGAGATGGAGTAGGGGGTATCTGTTCTAACAACACGGCCTTAACAAGCCCCCGGGGGAGCAGCAGTGAGGACGAGCTTGGCCCGGCTCATTTATTATAAACGTCCCGGGAGGCTCAGACAGAACCAGAACCAGCTGAACTCGTTCAGAGCAGAAACCACGAGGAGGGACCAGACCGGGGGGGGGGGCTTTATTTTTAACAAGTGGGACACGAGAGTTTGTTGTAGCTGTCAGGAACCTCACCGCTCAGCCTCCTCAGAACAGGAGGTTCTGACCGACTGAAGAACCTCAGATTCTGGACGGGCAGTGTGGATTTAGTCCCGGCTTGGACCAGATCTTTTCTAACGGGCTCATAAGGGGTTTTGTAGATCTGGAGAAGGTCTGGGCCTGTGTTTTTGAGTCTTTCTTTGGGGCTGCTGAAGAAGTACGCAGAGTTAAAATCCCTTTTTGGATCCAGCCTGTCCCTGTAGAACCAAATCAAGAGCTCTGTCCACATCTTGTTCCGGGTGCAGGGCCGTTCCTTTGTCGGATCAGTTTTTGGTCTTCGTGGACAGGATCTCACAGAACAGCTTCTGGTTCAGAAACCTCAGGGTCTCGTCTCTGCTGTGTACAGAGGATGTGGTTCTGTTGGTGTCTCCGGGCCAGGATCTTCAGCGTGTACCGAGGCTGTTCACAGCTGGACGAGTCAGACCCTCCAAGTCTGAGGACACGGTTCTGAACCAGAAACGGGTCAGGTAGTTCCTGTCTCAGGTAAAGGAGTTCAAGTATCTGGAGGTCTTGTTCCTGAATGATGGTGAGATGGAGGAGGGGACGAGTCGACAGATCAGAGCCTCGTCTGCAGTAATGAGGATGTTGCTCCGGTCTATCGTGATAAAAGAGGAGCTAAGCTCAAGCACAAAACTCTGGATTTACTGGCCCACGCATGGTCCAACCCTCACCTCTGTTCATGAGGTTCAAATGAGAAGAAGCAGATGTTGGATTAAAGCAGAAGCAGATGGACGGGCAGATGGTTGGATGTGTGGATGGATGCTCAGCTGACAGGAACAACAGATGGATAAATGGATGGAGTCTCCTGCAGGAACATCCAGCTGCTTGTTTCACATGAACTCTAAAGGCTTCTCCAGATGTTCGGATCAGGACCATCATGAAGGTCCGAACATCAGCAGGAGGACCTAAGGATCAGCTGAAACCATGTAGCTTTTTATGAAGAAACATTTTGTTTACAGTCTAACATGATTGTTATTTACAAAAACTAAAACAAACAACAGAGAGCAAAACAAAACCACAAACCAGGAGGACTTTCTCCTGAGCCTGGACGGCCTCAGGGTCTCTGCGCTGCACCTTCTGGGTCAGGAGCCTCAAGGCGAACGCTCTGGTTGGCACTTCTGGGTCACATGCCTCTAATAGCCAATCAGAGAAGGGCTTATTGGAAGAGTCAGGATCATCTTTTGGACCTGGACGCTGGGAGGGTTCTGGGTGTCTGCTGCTGGTCCTGACAGAGCTCCGTGAGATGTTTCCTTCACTCCTCATCTCCGGCGTGGTTTCACGGTGTTTGGAGCTCTGACCGGCATCTGCACCGGCAGCGGCGAGGTCTTCGGGCCGGTAGGCGCCGTGAGTGGCGATGACGGCTCTGAGGTTGGAGGCGAGCTCCTGGACGAGCGGGTCGGGGTGCTGCAGGGACAGCGTCTGCAGATGAGGCAGCAGCCTGGACATGCAGCAGCAATCTTCTGCACTGAGCTGAGGTCACAGAGGAGACACCAGGACTTTTAGGAGTTTCTGGACATGAAGAACTGGAAAAACTTTACAGATGAACTTGTCCCACGTGTGTTGTTAGAATAAATATTTGAATCAGACGCAAACATCTGGACCTTCTGTACCTGAGGCGAGGACAGGAGAGTCGCTATCAGACCCATCCCCAGGCTCAGAGTCTGGGTCTCCACTGGGTTCCCAGCGCCCGGCTCCGAGGACAAGTCCAGACCGACACAGGCTCTCTGGAGCAAGGACACCATGAAGTCCACCACCTGCAGAAGGACACGTGTGACTGTCCTGCATGACCTTTGACCCTTACCACAGCCGATCGACATTAGCAAACGTTAAAATGCCGACAGCGCGGCCGTTTTTAGACATGAGCTGATTCTGGGTGGTAGTAGCTGAGAGTCACCAAAAGACCTCGAGATCTTTGGTGAAAACTTTGGTGTGAACGGCAGCGGGTGATGCGCATTTCTTCTCAGCAGGAACTAATTTCTGATGTAATAAAATAATTCGTACAGCTGTTATTCGCCATGAGGCTTAAACTTAACGTGTCTTTTTTGTCTATCAAGGTTGAATCAGGTCCTCTGGACAGATTCTGTCCAGAGGACCTGATTCAACCGTGATAAATTTATCTACCTGGATTATTGAGCATGAATCAGGATTTGTCTTTTTTATCTTCTGTCCATGTTTCTCTTATCGAGAGTTATTTGTTTTTTGTGAAACTCTCTCCACGTCTAGGTTTTGACCTTTCATCCATAAAGATGGTTTTTGAGTTGTGCTCGTCTCTGCTGACCTGCGAGGTTTTCCTCAGCAGCTGGGTGTGCTGCAGACACTCGATCATCACGGCCACCGCCTGAAGCAGAGCCAGTCTGCGCGCTCGCCTCTCGGCTCCGCCCAGCAGCCGATGCTCCGCCTCCAGCAGCGTCATGGCCGCCACATCCACCTGCTCTTCGTCCCTCAGCTCCTCGTCTGCGGTGGCCGCCCACGTGGTCAGATCCTGCAGGAGGAGCGACGTCAGCTGAGGTCAAACGTAAACGAACCGCTTTACCTGGAAGATCTTCAGGTTAGCTTGAACTTTGACCTTCAGCAGGGCCAGGAAAAAGTCCCCGGGCAGGTCGCTCTCCTTGAGTTCAGCCAGCAGCTGCATCAGGCACTCCAGCCTCCACTGCTCCCCCGACAGCTTCTCATACAGCTGATCGTCCTCATCCCTGAGACACAGCAGGTGAGTCACACACAGGTGGACAAGCGGTCAGAGGACGTGTCCGCTGCGTGTCGCCACCTGCAGCTCGGTCTGCAGACCAGCCTGACGCCGCCATCACTTCCTGCAGAGAACTGGAGGTCCGCTGCGACGTCCTTCCTTCGCTCCTGCAGACCTGAGAGCTGCCGCAGGGCCAGCAGAGCTGCAGACGACTCCGAGTGGGTCAGGAACCACAACAAGATCTCCTGACAGGGGGCGCTAGAGAGCAGAGGACACGGGTCACAGCTAATTAACTTCAAGTGGAACAGAAAACATTTTGTTTTTCTAAAGGAGACACTGCACCTGCTCAGTGCGACTGAGAATCTGCGACACAGTTAGAAATTTTTATATTTTATTGTTTTAATCCATCTAAGCTGCTGCTTCATGTTTATTCAGAGCGAATCCTTAACGACTTGAAAACTATCCTTTAGCCAACTCTTTTACACTTTACCCTGTTTATTCTGATTAATTTATACTGTCACTTATTTAAATAAATTCATTAGAAACTTTGTTTTTACTTGAAAGAAAAAAATAAGAAAACTGGTTTTAAAAAATAGAGCAACGGACAAATAAAATACCGTATGTCCTCACAGAAATACAATAACCTAATGCAAGCAGAAAAAAGCTTAATTGATTATTTATTTTTCCAACTCAACAGATATATAAACATAGAATTTATTATTATTTTTTTTAATTTTATGAACCATCCTGCTTTACCTTTCCTAAAATAATCTGAATCTGATTTACCAGAGTGGCACGTCTGAATGACAATAAAAAAGTTTCAAACTCTAAAAACTAAAAACTGCCCTTTATTTCTCGTTGCATCGCTCATTTTTGATTTTTATTGTAAAATATTTCTCGTCATAAATTCCCAGAGTTGAGGTCCCGAGTTCCTCCTCCAGGATGTTTTATTTTATTCTGCGGCACAAAAAGCATCAAGACCAAACCAGAACAAGTGCTTACCGGAGGTGGGAGACGTTGTGTTTGGTGAAACTGAAAAGCGTGAAGACGACAGGAAGGACGTCTTGGAGCGCGTCGAGGAGAGTCTCTGATGGAGACGCTCCGACCACCCAGATCTGACAAGAAACACGAGAGAAGTTTAAATAAAGTCTCGTTTCCTGTCAAACTGGGTCCAGTTGAAACTCGTCCGTTAGCTGTCGCCACAGCTCTGCTTCAAGCGTCGAGTTGATTTAAAGCTCACCTTGAACACGTCGTCCACACAACGGGTCAGCTCAGACTCCTCCACCACCACCTCAGAGCCGCCCGCAGCTGGAAAAAAAACAGCAGCTTTAAAGAACCGGTCCAGAGGTTCCAGATGTAAAACTGTTAAAATCATCTGGAAACACAAACGTGTACTTACGACAGAAAATAATAAATTACTTTTACAAAGAGAAACATGTGCAGAGAAACATGTGCAGAGAAACATGTGCAGAGAAACATGTGCAGAGAAACATGTTCAGAGAAACGTGCAGAGAAACATGTTCAGAGAAACATGTTCAGAGAAACATGTGCAGAGAAACATGTTCAGAGAAACGTGCAGAGAAACATGTGCAGAGAAACATGTTCAGAGAAACGTGCAGAGAAACATGTGCAGAGAAACATATGCAGAGAAACATGTGCAGAGAAACATGTGCAGAGAAACATTTGCAGAGAAACATGTGCAGAGAAACATGTTCAGAGAAACATGTGCAGAGAAACATGTGCAGAGAACATGTTCAGAGAAACATGTGCAGAGAAACATGTGCAGAGAAACATGTGCAGAGAAACATGTGCAGAGAAACATGTTCAGAGAAA
>JARVGV010000002.1:7601604-7612232 GCA_031762435.1 Hypsolebias longignatus
CTAAGGTTAACATCTGAATCTTGTTTCTGTGTTTCTGTCAGGGAGACCAGTGTTTCCATTTCTTCCAGCTGAAGAACATCTCTTTCTGCGGCATCCATCCCAAACACAACAGGTGAGTAAACTGCCACACCTGCACAAGGATTCATTATCAGGTGTTTGTGTTCCTGCAGCTGGTTTGAATCACAACATCTGTTTTTGTGCTGCAGATATTTTGGATTCATCACTAAACACCCGGACCAACATCGCTTCGCCTGCCACGTGCTGATGTCCACCACATCGTTACACCCTCTGGCTGAAGCTGTGAGGTGAGACCAGGGTTGCCATCTTTCAGAAATTAAAATAAGGGACGCCCAATGGGCCTGACACGTGGGGCGGGGTGCACCCTGCAGTGGAATGAAGGAATGTTTTATCTTGTGCCAGTGTTTTTAGTACAGGGGTGATCAAGAAAGCAAGTTGTCATATTTAAAGTTTGAAATGCTTTATTAATAATGAACACATTCTCTTATAAAGTGCAATTAATTAAATCTTAAATTAAATCTGTCTGAGTGGAGTGTGCACCAATAAAAGTTTAGAGATATTTAACTTTAATTGAATAACTATAGGGACTCTCTTTGAACCATGGGGACATACAAAGTATTTTAAGAGCAAGAAACAACAAAAACAAAATCAATTATCTGCTTATTCAATAAGAAAATCAGCGCAAAATGTTACTCTTTCCCTCAACAGTGTTAGGTTAATCAGAAACTGTTACTTTTTTTCCAGGTGTACTTCTTGCCCAGACAATGAATAACGCAAAGACACAGACATAAATACAAACGCTGACGAGCACTAAACACAAAACACCTGTCAGGCTCACAGATGTGGGACAGGGGAAGTCACACAAAAGGAAACAGGACAGAATGATTCTGTTCAGTTTTATGTAAGAGTTCTGTAATAATATGAAGAAATGCCAATATGTTTATGTTCATTATGTGAATAGGTAAAGTTTTAAAGTGGTTTTTGATGCTATTAGTTTTCTCAAAACTGCAATTTTTGGAAGTTGAAATTAAAAATGTTTTTAATTGAGTGTGTCTTGAATGAAATATACCCCATGTTTAAAAGTATAAAAATGTTATTAACACTATTAAAGAACAGGTCTTAAGTATTTATGTTACACAAATATTTCCATTGCGTTAAAGAGACAAACAGAAGAAAATTATTTCATAAACATGAGGATTATGAGGGGGTCCCTGAACACAAAAAGTTTGACAACCCTGCTCTAATTAGTACTAGTAATAATGGTCCTGTATGTAATCTGATTACTTCCTATACTTTTTTTTTTCTCAGGAGGGCATTCCAGCAGTATTACAAGGAGCACATTGGTTACTCCTGTCCCACAGAGGACATCTTCATCGAATAACTCCCCCCCACACACCCCCCTCCATGAACTGAAGACTACCTGCATGGAAGCCTGGTCTCACACCCCGACAGGACCACCGATATATCGTCTGTGCATGGTGGACCTTTCTTCTGATTTTGGCTGCACCCTTTAACCGAGTCACCGTGTGATCGGGTCGGAACCAGAACAGACGTAAACCTGCTCCAACCGCCCAACAATCCTGTGATAATAATGCACTTATTGACATCAATTATTTTAATGCAACCATAAATAGATATTATACACCAAAGTACACAAAGAGCATTAATCGATACTCTTAAAATTATAATTAAAAACAGCAACAGGTAAACAACAACAACAAACAGATTAAGATGCTAAACAACTCTAAACAATCAGATGAATAAGTTTCACTCAGAATGTATAAAAAACAGACTATCACCTCTAAACCAACTTCATAAGAATACATAACATGTTTTAAAGAGTCAGAAATAAAGAAATTAAAAGTTAGGGACCATTTTTTGGTGATCGTGAACAGACTCTCAGAAATCCAAATGGACCCAACAAACTTGACTAAAACCTTCAACACCTCCCATTTATTTACATCTTCTAAACACTGCTCTTTAAATGAACAAATAATCAGGTGAAATAAAACCAATAGATCTGTTTATAATCAATGAAATGTCCTTAACTTCTGCAGGATTGGACTGGCTTGAGTTAAAAAAAACCTCTAATATCAGATTTGAACCAAAGTTTAACTAAAGTGCTTCTAATTTGCACATCCTGCAAAATTCAAAAGTTTTATTCAAACATGTCATTTCCAGGTATTTTTAGGAATTGATAAATGTTTCCAGTAAAGTTTGCTGTAGTCTGCAGCTGTTTGTTGTCTACCCTTCAAAAAAAAATAAAAAATAAATAAAAATAATCAAAAAAACAATCAGGATTTAAACAAAATCTGAATATTTTAATTTGGTGTGGATTTAAATCTGCAGCAGAATCTCCTGAAACGAGTCTGTTCGATGAAATTCTGATTCAGGTTTTCACACATTAAACCAACAAACTGAACTTTTTATGACGCTTAAAATCCACAAAAGCTCTGACACTCTGCACCAGTCCAGACCTGATCCTGGTTTTTACAGAACCGTCCGGACCTGCTTGTTTCTTTGCACAGGTTGATGTTTGCAGAAATTTAAAATGTATTTTTTAACCTTTTAGATGTGACAATCGGCTGTTTCAAAGGCAAAGGTGCCTCATTTCTTTTGTGCTGCTTTTCTCTTTTCTTCCAAATGTTAAAGCTTCATGCAGGTCCTCCTGTCTGAAACTGAAGCAAAGCTTCATGCAGGTCCTCCTGTCTGAAACTGAAGCGAAGCTTCATGCAGGTCCTCCTGTCTGAAACTGAAGCGAAGCTTCATGCAGGTTCTCCTGTCTGAAACTGAAGCGAAGCTTCATGCAGGTTCTCCTACCCGAAGCTGAGGCTGAAACGACGCTGTGCAATCTCATGTGTGTTTGTGACCAAACGGACCGAGTGAAGGTTTTCTTTGTGCCGTCGTGTGTTTGTGTCACTTTAAGGTTTTGATGCTTTTATCTGCTGAAATCAAAGTTTTCTGTTTTTAATCAAACTCATGGGTCCATCTTCATCCTGATGATGAAGATGAGGAAGAAGAGGTTTAATTATGTTTGGTTAAAAGTGTGCTGCAGGTTTTTATTGATAATAAAAATAAACAAATTAATAAAAAGATATCTTAAACTTTAACGGTATACATTTTATAAATTAGCAGCACAAATAAATAAATTACGTTTCAGGACTTAGAAAAACTCGACCTTTTCTAAAAGTCGGCTACAAACAGGAAAACACCAAAATGATGAGAATCAACCTGCTGCCCTTGGGTCGAAACGACCCGAGACCTCCAGGATCAGTTTGACCCAAGAGCAGCAAGAGGGTTTAACAGAAAACAACAAAACAGTGAGACAGCAAAGTGACAAATAAACAAACAGCTTCCAGAAGTTAGAAAACACATTTTAGGATTTAAAAACAAAATTAGTTTCAGGAAGTTTTTTAATGAGACCCAGTGCCTGTTTTGATTTGTTTTCTGTTGAAGACGACAAAGAGACAGAACAAAACAACTGCTGGTTGTGTTCAGATGAGTGGTCTTGGTGCACCTGAGGCGGTTGTCATGGAAACAAGACTGGTTTCGCCTGATGCAGTTTCTATGGAAACAGGTCAGCTTGAAAACTGAGGCCCTAATATTTAGATATATTTCCACATTTTTTGAGTTTACCTGAGAACCTCTACTTCATGACCCACAGCAGGGTCTCAACCTCCCAACTTTGGGAACCACGGTTCTGATGCACCATTGGTGATGACCCGGTCAGAATATGAACCAATTAAATTTAGTCTCAGTTAATTTGCGCCAAGTGTCAACAACCATTCATCTGAAGATGAACATCATTAATGAACCATCAGAATCTGAAACAAACTGAGTCCAGTTCTGATCCGTAACGGAGGGAACAAAGCAGCCAAAGTAAAAAAAAAAAAAAATGGTTTCCATGGCAACCATTGGATGTGCACCACTTTAAACTGCTCCCCTGGAAAGTGTCCTTGTTTTTTTTTTTTTGTTTTTTTGTTCCACCTGTGGTTCTACATGTACAGAACTCGTCTCCATGGAAACGTCTTGTTAACTCGTGTATGAATGTTTGCTGTCTTGGGAGTGGACCGCCGCATGATGTTCAGACAAACTGAAGACGAGACGCTCAGACGTGAAGCTGGTTGTTGTCAATAAATTACTCTGATCTGCAGCTTTAATCTCGTCTCTGAAGTGTTCAAACCCACCCAGGACGCCAGCTGTTGGCTCGGTTTGCACCCCTCTTGGTATTCTTCCTGTTTTGTTGCCCTACAGCTGGAATTTAATCAGGTTTTTAATTTAAATAAAGGAATAATTCTCCAGAAACTTCAGATCAATGATCCAAAACAAGTTTAGTCAGAACTACCTGTGAATGATCCAAGAGTCTGATGATCTCAGTTTATCTCCAATGGTTCTGACAGAACCAACTCCTGTAAGCTGGGCCAACATCCAACAAGAGACATCATGAAGGCCAAGGAACTCTCCACATAGGTCAGAGAAAACTGCATGGAGAAGAACAGGTCAATGTTGGATTATAAAAATATTCCAGACCCTGAATCTGTCATCAGGAAACTAAAGATGAGAAAGAGGGTCGAGACACCCAGGAGGTCAAAGATAATTGATGGAGGTTCTGTCCAGAGGCCCACTAGAAGCTGCTCAGAGCTGGACCTTATGGAGGAGCTGCGGAAAAAGATTCTGGTTTGATTTAAAGATCGCGTTGGACACGAGCAGCACCAGCTGACCAGAAGAAGCTGAAACAGTTTGGACGTGAAGGACGACAAAGTCCAGGTTGGATGGACCAAGATCAGGGAGGTAGACCTGGAGACATAAAGGACCAAGACCACAGAGGTGGACTTGAAGAGACCTAAGGACAAGATCAGGAAGACATACCCAAAGAGACCTGTACACCAAGATTGTGGCGATGGACCTGAAGGACCAGGATCATGGAGATGAACCTGGGGACACTGGGTACAGGTGAGAACACACTGGCCATTTGAGTTTTGCTCATAAATACTTCTAATACTGTAAAACAAATAAAAGGGATTCGTACTGATGAACAAAATGTCTTTTATTTCTTTAAAACTTTTTTTTTGGTCTAACCTCCAGTTTTAAATGAAGAAACACGGACAAACTTTTTTTCAGCTCAATCTTTATTCCTCACAGAGTGAAACCATCTGCTCACATTCATGTTTTCATCTTTAACGTCTGAAGACGGTCTATCTGACCTTTGACCTCTGCAGCAGCTCAGCAGCTTGTTTGACATTAATCTGATTCAATAATAAGTTCTCAACCAACAGATGTTCGGGATGATGAGACACAAATAAATTAATTAATAAAAAAAAAAAACAGGAAAGTGAAGAAAAAACAAGTAATAATGAAGAAGAAAAAAATAGATAAAACACTTTTTCACATTTTAATTTTAGACATTGATCCACTCATCATCAGCCTGAACGCCAGATTAATGATTTAATCTGTTCTGTCTCTGGGGAGGGAGGTCAAACATATCCAAACATTCACCTCAGTCTTTTAAATTGTGCTGAAGGTTCTACAAAGTCTTTTAATTTGACAAGGCCCAATAACTTCCTGTTAGTGACTGCAGCTGTCAGGATTTGTTTTACAGAAGTTGTTGGACTGATCAACACTCCTCTGTCCACCGCTCAGAAGAAGACAACTGGTCCAGAAGAGACCAGGTCCAATAAAGTCAAACATTAATCTATATTTAGGCCTGAAGGAACACCTGAACTGAAGCCCAGGTCAGAGGTCAGAGGTCAGTTTTCAGAGGAGTCGGTCTCTTCGGTGGAGCCGTCGCTCTCCACCTCCATCCTCCTCCGGTGGTGGATGTTCCTGCGGGGGGACGCCCTCCTCGGCGCCTCCTTCAGCGCCCCCACGGCGCTGCCGCTGCTGTTGCTGCTGGGACTCACGGAGATCCGAGCGATTCTGGATTCATTCACACAAAAACATCAAGACGCTCAGAAAGACAACTCATCAGCGTCCCTCAGCAGCTGCAGCTCGTCTTCAACACGCTCAGCTTGAACAGGTTCTGGTCCAAACTGTGTGAAACCTAAACATTCACTCCTCTGCTGCAGGCATCTTCAGCATCTGTGAATAATTCAGTCTTTCCTAAAACGTAACATCGACAGAACAATAGAACCCACCTAAGAACCCAGAATACGGAACATTAGAGCGCAGGGAGAACCCAGGACCGCTGCACGGGTCACCACATCATTAAAATAAAACACTAACACAGTCCAGAAAACTGCTGTAGGTACAAAACATGAAGACTTCTGTCCATCCTCCATGAACGTTTTCAACATGATTTACATGTTAAAGAGTTATATTTAAACAGTAGAGGTGGAGAACGTTCAGAACTGAAGTGTTCCTGACTTAAAGGTTTCTCACTGAGCTGCGACCGTTAGGACAAACTCAAGTCCAACTCGTCTCCCGTGTGAATATATTCAATGTAAAATTAATTATACCACTGCAGCACACACTAGATATCCTTATTTAAGGCTGATTTCAAAATTCAATTCAGTTTATTTATATAGCACCAAGTCACAAACTCCTGCATGAACCTCAAATTATTATTATTAAATACGGGTGTCTGTTCCATTGTTACTGTTGTCTGTGAGGTAACATACATACAGTACAGTATAGCAAGGGAACGCAAAAGAAAATAATCCCCCATGTCCCCTCCGGGGCTCGGTACAGGAGACAGTACTGTACAGTAAAAAGTTAATGAAAAAATAAACTATTCAGACAGACGACATTATTTTGTAGTTTTCTGTCAATAAGTCTACACTGCATCCCTGCTCATAAGAACTACATTTCCTAGAAGCCAAAGTGCCCCACCCAGAAATCCTGTTGCCTTCTGCTGAAATACGTAGAGGGAAAGTTTTGATCTGATCCGAAAAAGTTTGGTCCTTTACAGTGACTTTGGCACCCAGTGGATTCGGAGAGCTGCACGGGACCGGAGCAGAACTGAACCTCCAGACCCATCGGCGAATCAGAGAACTGGTAGCCGGTCCACGAGGACTTCTGAGCAGGGACGTGCCCCCGTAGGTCCGACTTCTCTCTGGAGCTCACCGCCACTACCCCAAGCCAGAGAGCCGACCAGAACAGGCAGGGTAGGTCCGCCGAAACAGAACTAAGTCGGAGCGGAACCGAGCCACTGCTGTTCTGCAGAGCTGGTGAGTAAAATTTTGTAGCTACATATAATTATGTTGTTAAAATTAATAGGTTTAAGAGTTTAGAACATTGTGGGCTTCGTCGCTGCAAGGTAGGTCTGCAGAAACTGACCTGAGTCGGACCAGAACCGAGAGCCGCTGCTGTTAAATGAGGGACTACTCTATTTTTTTAAAACATGTTTAAAACTGAAGCAGAGCTGCGATCCTCTGTGACTTGAACGAGGAATTGGACCGGGTCTCAGCCCAATGAGAAACAGCCTTGTGAAGGATGAATGTGTGTTTGTGTGTTTTTACAGTTTGTCCAGTTCCTGGTCCATTTCAGGGTCGATGAGAACCTCGGCTCTACTCGGTAACGCTCCTGCAAGAAACAAAAGAGAAAACCTGAGTTTTGTACCTTAACAGGTCACAAACAGGATTTAAATTGAAATGTGTGGATGAACAAAGACCTGCAGGGTTCTGTTCGGTCTCAGTACCAGTAATCTGCTCCCTCCCTTCAACCCAAAACATCCGGAACACAAATCTTCAACTACATCACGACTTACATTTTTACAACAAACATGTAATTTCTTCTTGAAGGAATTAGGAGGTGATTAGAACTCGTTTATCACCACCGGCTGCTTGTTTTGTTCAAGTTCAGGAATCTTTATTATCCCGGGGCGTGGGAACAAACACTAAAACAACAATGCATAAATCAGCACTGTTCACTGAGACAAATAAACTAAACTACAGAGATAAATGAGTGTTTTGCTTACTTCAGCTCTTTTCTCTGAGGTGTTTCACCAGCCTGGACTGGCTCAACACAGGCGTCGAGACCAGAAACACAGATCAGAACCAACCGTTTGTGTCTGTGGTGCTGACAGGGAATCAAACCGTCAATCAAGTGTTTGCCCTCTCAGCTCTGTGTGTGCTAGTCTGAGTTCTCAGATTGTAAGAACCTGATTCAAGGATCACTGACGGGGGTTGGGTCCTGAAAGCTGCCGGACCGATCTGAGAGGAGGAACAGCCTGAGGAAGAGGAGGGAGGAGGAAAAGCAACCCTCCTTGGAGTGAAAGCAGCAGAGGTGAACTCACCGATGGTTTGGTTGACGCTCTCATGTTTACTCAGACTCATGAGGAAACTGTAGTAAGAGACTTTATCACTCTGCTCAAGGATCTCCTTCATGCATGACCTGGGTGGGTGGCTGCACACAGACACGCAGACAGACACGCAGACAGACATGCAGACAGACAGGTAGACAGACAGAAGACAGACAGACAGGGCATAAAAACATGTTGGAGTCATCAGTGAAGTCTGAGGTGTCAGCAGGCAGTCGTCTGAACGGCTCACCTGTACTTGAACCGGTCACAGAGGGTGTCCACGCCCTGAGACAGCACGCACGACTCCACGCCGTCCTGCTGCCGCTCCTCCTTCTCGTTTTCCTCCTCCGCCGCCGCAGACAGGAGCCGCTGCTCTACAGGGGTGGACGTGGGGACGAAGACGGTGTTGGGGCTCTTCCCTGCCAACAGGTCCTGGTAGATCAGCAGAACGCCGTCCAGGAACTCTGCAGGAGACAAAGTTTTATTCTAATTATCAGCTTGTTCAGAAAACTGAAGCGTCCAAGTTTAAATTTTATCAATCAACATTTTAATCTAAAGAAACGTGCACAAAGGAAGGCCTCGGAGCTTGTTCTGCGAATGCTGAGTCAGCAAGTCGTTTTCCTGTTTACAGTTTCTTCAGTAGGTTTTGTAATCAGATTACTTCTGCAGACTTTGTGTTATTTTAGCCGTTCATAAATCAAAACGTTAAGCTCGATCCAAAATAAAGTGCTATGACTTTTGTTTTCTGTAAATTTAAGATTTTTCTAAAGAAATGCATTAGAATCTCTTCAGTTCCTTTTAAAATATTGTTTCCCCTGAAACACTTAAAGCTACGGTTTTGTACCTTTTAGCTTCTGTTTTGCTACATATAGCTTCAATTCTCCTTGTGTTACCTTTACCAACTCGGTTTCAACTTTTTTCATCAAACTTCTGTCATCACAACAAGTACCGTACATTTTCACCTGAAATGTATTTTGCTAGTTTTATTCAAAGGTGAATCCGGTGAACCTGTCCAGAGTTAGTGTGAGCTGCAAACTCACACTCAAATGGTCAAAGGTAGAGCTGTGCACAATTTGTTTAACAGAGGTAGAAAATAACATGCATGAGGGACTGATAAGGTGTCCTCTGGTTAAAGACAAGGTCCTGTCATTGGGACATGTGTCCCTCGCAGAGAGGCAATTGGATGGGGAGGTTTGTCCTTCAAGACAACGTGAAAAAAACCCAAAAGGATCAAACCAAGAACTGTAAAAATAAATAAATCCACAATCCGTCCCACGAATGCTCGTCCTTCATTGGTCATGTTGTTACCTTGGTAGTAGAGCTGCAGCTGGAAGGCATAAATGAAGTCCGAGAACGACATAAGGCAGTCAGTGGTGTCGTCCATCAGAACCATCCTGCAGAACGAGAGAACCACAAGAAATCCACTTCATACCAGCAGCTAACGCAGATAAACAAGTTTTAATTTTGGATTCATCTTAAACTTTCATGTGACGATGGAGCCTGGGAGCTTCACCCCTGACATCCTCGTTCACAGTTTTATCTTTTCCTTTTGAAATGTGTGAGAGAAGTGATTCCAGTTAAAATCAAAGCAGCTCTGGTTGTGCTGACCTGGCTGCACTCTGCACCACCTCCAGAGGGAAGTCCGGACACAGTAACTGCAGCAGAGAGAGGTACTCCAGCACCGACAGGAGGTCTGCAATCAGACAGACACAGCCTCATGTTCCAACCTGTCTTCATATGGGCCAGTCTCCTCTAAAGCTTCAGACATCATTCATTAACGAGCTGACTGATGACTTCATTACTCATCAATGACTTAGTTCAGAATGATGAAAAATGTCTAAGGAATGTCTTTGCAGCTTATAAAAAGTGTCTGACTTCTAAGTGTTCTGTGATCAAGTGATATTTAAAAGAAATCAGGATGTTTTAAAGCTTAAGCTTTCTCCTCTTTCTAAGGTTCATCTTCGCAGCTCTCACCTCCACTCTTGCCAATCTGTCTGAAGCTCCTCCAGAAGACTCTGATGAAGGAAGCTCGGTTGTGCTGAGTGGCTCTGATGTAGTTAAAGTCCCTGAAGAGCACGTGGTTGCTGTTCTTCACACTGCTGAAACTAAACACACACACGTTGTTTACTGTACTAACAGCTTGTAAACAAACAGATTTATGAGAATAATTTAATCCCTGATTTCAGTCTTAAAGGCAGAGCCTCCTCTGAAATAATTTGCAGAAATCAGGTCTCTCTTGTAAATGAGTCCCAAGGCTCAATGGGATTAGCCTGTATAAATTAAGGTTGAAGGAATTACATAACTGGAACAGAACAGATGCTTTTGTAGCATGGTTTAAGATTCAAATTATGATAAATGTTAAAAAGGATTA
>JARVGV010000002.1:7622426-7633741 GCA_031762435.1 Hypsolebias longignatus
TAACTGTGGGATAATAAGTTTTTTTTTTTTTTTTTTTTCCCCAGCAGAGCAAGTTTTTGGGGAAGCCCAGTCCCCAACCCGACGCCATGGGGGACGACAGTGAGTGGATGAAGCTTCCCATCGACCAGAAATGTGAACATAAGGTGACAATATCTGTTGTTTATTAGAAATACTCAGCTGATTATATTCCTATGATTCGGGCTCCGTACTCAAACATGTTCAGCTGCTGAAGTAAAAGATGCTAAATAAAGACTTCCTGTCTGTTCAAACTTTAAAGTGCATGAAAATGAGCTGCAGACCTGATTGGACTCAGACATCAGTCTGATTAGCTCTTCTCAGACGTGATTACTGTGTTTGGATCCTTTCAGGATTTTACATTCAGGATTATACTAATCCAGCTCCAGGAGAGCTCTGTAATCTGACATTGGGCTTATCATGCATGGTCCAACATGGTGTTACAGCTCCCTGATTTCTCATTTTTATTTTAATAAATATATTGGAAACTGTCTTGCAGTGTATGAAATGCCTCCTACAATAAAATGTGGTGCCCTATGTTTATTCATGTGTTTGTACAAATCTATGAAGTCTTTGAAGCATTTGATTTTCTTCTCATGTTTGAATCGTTAAAAGCTTCTGCTGCTCTTGGCTTCCAGTAAAACTCCAAACGATCAGCTGATTTGGGACTCCAGGAAGCCTTGATGGCTTTAAAGATGGAAGTAAACCGTCTCTGCTCTGATGATAAACTACAGAAACCAGAGGAGGAAATGCTTAGAAACTGAAGTCTGTTTCTCAGTATCAATCACTTATTTAGAGAACTGGATCAGTTGTCTCAATGTAAAGGGTTTTTATTCATTTTGACTAAAACTTGCTTGCTTCTTGTTAAATTTACAAAACAAATGATTAAATGGTCTAATGCAGGCAGCTGATTCACATTAACACAATAATTCATTTAAATTTTCTTTTTAATAATTACGTCCGTGCAACTCCAGGTTTGTGTCTACACTTTACATTAAGCCTTCAAATGCCACAAAAACTGTGAAATGAGAAGGGGGGGGGGGCGGAAATCCATGCATTCAATTTCTTTAGCTGCTTCTCCTCTGTGTCACATGGTGCCCATCTCCAGCAGTCAGTGTGTGAGAGGCAGAGCGACACCTGGACAGGTGACGTTCCATCACAGGGCTCATTTATTGGTTGTTGCTGCCATTGTCACCGCCCCCTCCTTCTGCAGGACTAGCCACGGTAAACAAACTCATGAAGGATTTAAAAATTGTTTTACGCCAGATGCTCTTCCTGACAGAATCTGGGCTCATCAAACCTGTGGTCTCAGGGTTACGAGATTGCAGCGCTGACCACTGAGCCACTGCAGCCCCCATCACAGGGCTGAGTATAAAATTATTTATTTTTGCCACTCTTCATTGTGAGCGTAATCTTCTTCAGTCCTGCCTTTTAATGAGGTGCACTTGTGCGTTCCTTGGCCCAACCTCGTGTGGAACGTGTTGTGGCGTCTTTGTGACGTTTTAAAGTACAGGTGACTGAAGGAGGAGAGAAGCAGCAGTGTTGTAAACGGTATCTCCCAGAGCTGCAACTGTTGAACTAGTGGAAGATAGAAAATTATGAAGAAAAGACACAAATTTTCACTTGGACTGAACTACTCGTGTAGCATGTCTGTTCCCTTGGCAGCCTGAGTGATGTGCTTCAAACGCTGGAAAAGATGGCCCTTGTGATGAAACGTGAATATTGTTGCAGTGAAACTGGAGCAGAGGGATGTTTGCTCTGCAGACTTCTTTCAGTGAATCTCTACAAAAGGCCCGTTTGATCCGTGCATCTTCAAACCACAGCTTCAACTTTCCTCTGGCTCTGCGTGTTCTGGGTGGAAACATCGTTCAAAGGCTCTGCAGCTGCTCCTGATAAACGTTTCCTCACCGCTCGAGTGAGGTTCAATTCATCAGAATCTCAGTGATGGTGTTTGTTTGCAGCAGAGGCATGTTTTATTTTATAGGAGGATCATGAATTGTCTAACTGCTCATGGTCCTGTGTCTCGTTCAGGTGTGGAAAGCCCGACTGAACGGTTATGAAGAAGCTCTGAAGTTGTTCCAGAGGATCCAGGATGAGAAGAGTCCAGAGTGGGGGAAGTTCCTGGGACTGATAAAGAAGTTTGTCACCGAATCGAATGCTGTGGCTCAGCTCAAAGGCCTGGAAGCTGCTCTGGTCTTCATTGAGAACGCACACGTGGCTGGAAAGTAAGTTCTAGTGTCAGTGGGAGACTTTAAAAACGAAAACAGCCTTTGATGGTTTGTTTTTAGGCTATAGACCACCGGGGCATGAAACCGCCTCATTAGTAAGGAATGAATAATTCATTGATATGCTGATTTTCTCCAATTTGGATTGTTTATGAACAGTTAGACACAGAAACACATTATGACTCACTCAAAGGCATCAATGGTTTGGTCGTGTGTTTGTCAGTCTGTTTTGGATGAACCCCTATTCAAGATGGCTGCCACAGCTGATTCATCCAGGTAAAAACATAAAGGCTGTATGGAAGTCAGATTTACAGATGTACTAAAGTTCGGTGTAGTTGTAGCTGAGAGTTGTTCACAACACATAATCTGAGTGCTAACAGGATTTTAATTATTTTAAATGTTTTTCTAAAGCAGCTTGGAGCTTCTGAGGTGTTGAACACTTGTTTTAAAAGTTTGATGAACTTTGTCCTTGTAATCTGCAGGTATGTGCTGTGCTGTAAAGAATGCAGGAATCAACTCTGAATTTATTTAAAAAAAAACAAAACAACTAATCTTAAATTACTCTGATCTGTGGTACCGTTCATTAAAAGGTTTTCTCGTGATTACAGCAGATAGATCACGGGCATCTGAAGATAACTGCCTGGGTTTCAGGTTCATGTATCAGAAGCTCAGGGTGGTTTGTTTCCATGCTGGATGCTTTGTCTTCCTGCAGCGTTACCAGGAGACTGAATGAATGAAACTCACTGACATGGTGCAGAATCTGGCACTGGAACCAAACCACTCTCCAGCTCTTTAGTCTGTTTTTGTCTTCTGCACATGCTCAGTGTGTTCCTGCTGGCTGTGGGTGTATGGACGTCCAAATGATGACAGTCTTTCTGAGCTTTAGGCTCTCAGAGTTCACAGATTCAGTCTGGTGCTACTTCAGAGCTCCTACGAAGTCTTACAGGCTGAAAATTTTAGTTTTTGACTTAAACTTCGAAGAAAATAAAACTGAATCTGGATAAATGTTTTATTTCCAGACTTAATCTAAAAGATGAATCAAATCATCTACCATTAAATGTTGTGAATCTTTAATGTGCATAAAATTATAAATTGGTGTATTAAAATGAGCCTTGCTTATTATCAGTTATCTTTTAGTTTTAAGATGATTAAAATGCAGTCAAACTGAAATCAGATGGTGAGGGGTCTGAAGAGCAATCAGGAAATAAACCAGATGTTGAACGCTTGAACCTGTGGTTGTCTTTAAACTGATAAGTACAGCAGATAGTCCTCCCCCCCCACACACACATCCACACACACACACACACAAGTTATCCGTTCTTTGGAGCTATTCTGCTCAACATTTGCTGAAGTTTTTTGGTGTCAAATGTCCAAAAATGGATCAGGACTGGTGTTTAAATACAGGTAGTCGCCGGTTTACGGCCGAGTTCCGTTCTAACGGCCCGGCCGTAAACCGATTTAGACTTAAACCGGAACTGCACACACGTTGCGGCCGTAAACACGGATTTTAGACTGAAAACGAAACCGAAACTAAAACGGCGATCGGTAACGGCTTTTTAAACACGTTTTTTCAATGTAAAACAACTTAGAACGGCCGTTTTAATGTGTTTTAATGTGTTTCCAAGCAGTTAGCGAACAAAATACCCTTAAAAAAAAACCAGAAAAAAACATAAAATGCTGCATAAAAAAGTCTGTGAGGTGTGATGATGTCACTGGGGGGCAGCGGCCGTAAACGCGAATGCTTTAAACCGATGACACCTTAAACCGGGGACTACCTGTACAACAAATTATTTGAGTAAAGGTGAATCAAAGCATAAAGTGATGGCAGAAGACTGATGTTCAGTCCTGCGCCTGGTGGTCCTCCTGCTTGTTCCTCTCTGAACGTTAACGCACTGAAGACTTAATTGAACCCAAACTGAGTGTGTTGGAGCAGGGAAGCTGCTAGAACCTGCAGGATGGAGGACCCAGATAAGACAAACCAAAGAATCTGTCAATTTGTCCCAGAAGGACCCTGTTTCAGGAGATGGATATGTTAGAACCTAGACTGGGACCTGCTCTGTTGATGTTTTAACATCAGAATTCCACTGATAATCCTGAAATTAAAGTTTGGTTATTTATATAGCGCCAAGTCACACCAGAATTTGTCTCGAGGCACTGAACAAAACATTCACGTACCGGTATATAAAAAGCCAATTGGTAAAAGTTATCTATCTAAGGAAGACAGAAGATTGCAGATTGAAATGTGGCTGGATTCAGAGGTTCTGTGGTTCTGACGGGCCGGATCTCCCTCTGTTGCAGGACGGCGGGGGAGGTGGTGTCGGGCGTCGTGACCAAAGTGTTCAACCAGCCGAAGGCCCGAGCCAAAGAGCTGGGCACGGATATCTGCCTGACTTATGTGGAGATTGAGAAGGCCGAGGTGGTCCAGGACGAGCTGCTGAAAGGACTGGACAACAAGAATCCAAAGATCGTGGTGGCCTGCATCGAGACGCTCCGGAAGGCCCTCAGGTTGGTTCTGTGGTCCGGGTTTCTGCTTCCTCTTCATTTGTTCTTGGAGGAAATCCGAGTCTGTAGACGGATTAGAACTCACTGCTGTGTTCCTGCAGAACTGGGTCAGAATTAATCTGATCCAGTATCCAATCCAGATTGTTTGTAATAATTTAAATAGTTTAATAATTTTTACATTTATTTTTTATTCTGAAGAAAAAAACCAAATAAATCCAAACTCTATTTCTCTGAAAACAAAACCCTAAAAGGTAAAAATAGAAATATTTAAAACCAGCTTTTTCATTAACTTTTTTTTATTTTTTATATATTTAGAATCAAGATTGTCTCTTTAGTTTAATCACAACTCTTGGGGGAATAAATTTAAACTAACTTTAAGTTTATAATATCGTTTTGGATAAAACTCACAGGTGGAGAGAAGCAGACTAATAAACTGATAATTACTGTTTTTATTAAGAATCATCTGTTTTTGTTTAATACATGAGTTGTTGAGCAGTTTTTATTTTTATTTTTTGTTAAAAGGAACAAATAACAATCATTTGCATCAGAAAAGCTCTGCTTTAATATTTAGATCAACAACTTCAACTTGAATTGAACTATTTTCACATTTCTGACATTTTTAAACACTGATCTGATGATTCATTAAGAACCGCAGCAGGTTTCTGGGCTCTTGCCTTTAGAAGAGAACTGACTCAGTTCCACTCCGTGGTTTTGTTCCTGCAGTGAGTTCGGGTCTAAAATCGTGACGTTGAAGCCGGTGGTGAAAGTTTTACCCAAACAGTTCGAGTCCAGAGAGAAAGCTGTGAGAGACGAGGCCAAGCTGCTCGCTGTGGAGATCTACAGATGGATCCGAGACGCTCTGAGACCTTCGCTGCAGAACATTACTTCTGTACAGGTGGGATCATCATCACATGTGGACGAACGGTTCCAGGTCTTTATATTAAATGAGTTGAATCTCTGCAGCTCAAGGAACTCGAGGAGGAGTGGACAAAGCTGCCTTCATCTCTTCCAAAGCAGACCAGGTTCCTGCGCTCCCAGCAGGACCTGAGGGCAAAGTTTGAGCAGCAACAAGCACAAGGAGAACAGTCCGATGGTAGGTGTGGTACCGGTCCAGATCCTCTGCTCTTACTGCGTTCCTTTGGTACCGCAGAGTCATGCTTTGTTCTGCTCTTCCTCCAGGAGAGGATGAGGAGGAAACTGTAGCGGCTGTGGATCCGTATGAGCTGCTGGAACCTGTAGAAATTCTGTCGAAGCTCCCCAAAGACTTCTACGATAAGATTGTAGGTTTACCTGAACACGCAAATCATTGAAAAAGCTTAAATGTTTTTTATTGTATTATTGAGCCATGAATGTTGTCGTGATAAAAGAAGAAACCCACAGGTTCAGGATCAAGCGTTTTTAAAACCTCCCACAAACACGCCTGTTCTCTGGAAAATGAAAAAGATCCAAGTTTTACTTCCTGTGCATTTTATCTCTGCAGGAAGCAAAAAAGTGGCAGGAGAGAAAAGAAGCTCTAGAAGCTGTCGAGGTTCTGATCAAGAACCCCAAACTGGAGAACGGAGACTACGGAGACCTGGTCAGAGCCTTGAAGAAGGTAAATCTGTTCAAACACCCGTTTGTTTTCTTCTTTATGTCTGAACTGAAGAGAACGCAGCCCAGAGTGGTTAAATATTCTCAATGTGTGCTTCCTGTCTCTGTCATATCCTCTTTAAATGAACGGCTCAGGTTTTTTGAACTGAGGTATGTGGGAAAGATATGAACAGGCAATATCTTACCTGTTGTCAATGGGTAATTCTGACTGGACTGATGAGCTGATGGCTAGTCTGACTAAAGCTGTCGTGTTCAAATGATCCTAGTCTCCAGGATTTGATCATATTTTCAAACAAACTGTTCTATACTTTACACTGCAGTCAGTTTCACATTAATGACATTCTTCATTTCTTTATGAGCACAAATGGCTGCAGCAGTTACGAGTAGCACCTCCTGTACAGACGGGGGCACAGTAAAAACTAAACATAGTCTTGAAATATAAAATAGGTGGAAAGGTTGTTTTGAACTGCAAGATCCACTTCGGAAGATATTTTTTAAATTCTAACACAAAGCAACCCATTTTAAAGTTCCGCTATATCGTTTTAGACTCCGTTTCATGTTCTGAAGCTGGTCTGATCCATCAGGCTGGAAGGTTCTGACACTGTTGCCACTCTGAGCAGGTTCCGACCTAATGGATCCCAGTCTGCCTGCCGTCTGGATGGAGTAAAACGATTGTCTGAGGGTTCTGTTCTGGTTTCAGGTCGTGGGGAAAGATGCCAATGTGATGCTGGTGTCGATGGCGGCCAAATGTTTGACCGGGCTGGCCTCGGGTCTCAGGAAGAAGTTTGGATCGTACGCAGGACAGGTGAGAGCATTTATACCTGCGGAACCAGTTAGGAGTTTATTTTGGGTTACAGCAGATTCACAGCTGGTTTTAAACTCCACAAACTTAATCCCTGATCCAAATCTAAATGAAACCGAACAGAGCAGGTACTGGACCACTTCCCTCACAGAACTGTCTTTTTAGGTGGTTCCAACTATTCTTGAGAAGTTCAAGGAGAAGAAGCTGCAGGTGGTCCAGGCCCTGCAGGAGGCCATCGATGCCATTTTTCTTACTGTAAGTACATATTTATTTATTCTGTAGTAATTCATGTCAGAATACCAAAAATGTTACTAATAAATTAATGTATTAATAAGCATTGAAACTAAAATCCACAAATGAGGTTGAAGTAACAGATGATTATTCAAATCTACTTAATGTAAAACAAATTAAAACTTGTTTTAAATATTCTGATTTGATATCTTTTTTTATGTTCTCATCATCTTTGATGTGATGAGAAGACAGATTTTCATGTAAAGTGATTTTATGTAAATTGTCTATATATTTGAAAAAAAAAATCACAAAGTTCTTTGTGATTTTTTTTTTTCTTTAATAATTGAGCTTTCTTCTGTCTTGAAATGGCTCCGTTTATTATCATTAATTGTTAAAAAATATAAATTTCCTGATGCCAAATTCAATATTTATCTGGTTTAGAGGTTAAGTTACTGATTTAGTTTGGTTTATTGCACTTCCTGTTTGTAATCTGATAAGTGTTATTTGTGGAGCACTCTCCTGCCTCTGCAACTCCTGACGCGCTTCATCTGCTCTCCTAATTGAACTTTGATGGACTGTTTCATTCTCTCAGACGACTCTTCAGAACCTCTCGGAGGACATCCTGGGTGTGATGGACAATAAGAACCCTTCCATTAAGCAGCAGGCCTCGCTGTTCCTGGCCCGTTCCTTCAGGCACTGCACTCAGGCCACGCTGCCAAAGAGCCTCCTGAAGCCTTTCTGTGCTGCTCTCATCAAGCAAGTGAACGACTCGGCCCCAGAGGTCAGAGACGCTGCGTTCGAAGCTCTGGGAACGGCCATGAAGGTGGTGGGAGAGAAAGCTGTGAACCCTTTCCTGTCAGACTTGGACAAACTCAAACTGGACAAGGTGAGAGAAGCAGTGGGAGCTCTGGTGAGGTCGCTTCTTAAACTGCTAACCTCTGGTGTTCCTCTCTAACAGATAAAGGAGTGTTCTGAAAAGGTGGAGCTCCCCGGAGGCAGGAAAAGTGCTGCAGGAGGAGGAGGAGCAGAGAAGAAACCTGCAGTTAAAGCTCCTCCTGCTGCTGAGCCTCCTCCTAGATCTTCTGCTCCGCCCAAGAAGACCCAAAGTGCTGCAGCCAGCAAGGTACCATCTAACTCGAACCTGCTGAAGTTTATCAAACAGAACCTGGTGGTTCTTTAATTCTCTGTTTCTGTTTCCTGCAGCTGTCAGCCGGGCCGCCTAAAAAGGGCAAAGCAGCTGGAGGGAAAACCAAGAAAACCTCAGACAGCAGAGAGGTCGCAGAGACTGAACTCTCTGTAAGTAAAATATTCTGAACCAACAGGGCCGTTGATTCAGCTCAAGGTCCAAATGATAAACGGACGTGTTTTTAAAATAAGAGCTGTGTGTCGTCTTCATGGAGATCAGCAGTGAACCCAACAGTGAGCTCATAAACTGGCTGGAAAACAAATGTGAAAGGATTATTTTCAAAAAAGAATGTTCGGCCTCATTCTCGTTGTCACAATAAAATCATTTGCATCATCATTATTATTAAAATATTTACTGAACTGACAGCCACGAAACTTAGATTTAAAAGGATTTGAGCAACAGAGAATAAAAATAGTTTTAAAGTTAAAACAATAAGTGTTGTCTACAAACAGGAGATCTAACGAAGCTGTGCCTGTCTGAAACAGGAAGTAGTTGCAACATCTTTTTATTAGTTAAATTATTCCTAACATGACTGATAACTCTAGGTGAAAGTGAGTGTGGATGGTTGTTTGTCTGTGTCCCTGTGATGGACTGGAGACCTATCCACGGTGGCCCCCTCCTCTCGTACAGTGATGGCTGGACTTGGGCACCAGTGACCCTTGTGACCTAAAAGGAATAAGCAAGTGAAGATGATGAATGGATGAAAAGGCAAATCTAAAGATAAGATGAAACTGTAGAGTTGGTGCTTTTGTCAAATTGCATGACAGACCTTCTTGCAGCTGAGATGGAAGTGCAGATATGTGAAATTAATAATCAATAAATAATTAGCTTTTTTTTTTTTTTTTAAACAAACTATTGCAACGGCTTCCCTCTGAACAAAGATATCTTGGAGAGAAATGGAGTTGAACTCTGATACCCCAACATCTGATCTGATCTGAGCATGGCGGGGACAAGTGTACCACTGCCTTATAAAACAATTTAATTATTTTAAATATCAGCCAGTTGTTCAGTTCACCCTTATTTCAGCTGAGCTGTTGGGATTTGACCTGAGGCTGAAGGAACGGCTGCTGCTGGAGCTTTAAATGTCAATGATCTGTTTGAATCTGAAGCTAAAACGTAAACTGGTGTCCCGATGCATGCTCAATAATCCAGGTAGAGGTTGTAAACTGGTGTCCCGATGCATGCTCAATAATCCAGGTAGAGGTTGTAAACTGGTGTCCTGATGCATGCTCAATAATCCAGGTAGAGGTTGTAAACTGGTGTTTTTATGAAGCTTTATGAAGTGAAAATAGATGGTGGTGTTCTGTCGGTGTGAAGTCACAGCAGGAAGTTTGTTGTAAATGGTTTAATGAATTAATTAATTGGTCTCCTCCACCTGTGATTTGAATCCTCAGTGTGTGTGTGTGTGTGTGTGTGTGTGTGTGTGGCTGTAATTGATCAATGATTTTTGGTGGCGTTTCAGCCCGAGGCATGCGAGGACCTAGCAGCCGGCGTACTTCCTGCTTCCTGTCTCCAGCAGCTGGACTCAGCCAACTGGAAGGAGAGACTGGCCAGCATGGAGGAGTTCCAGAGGGTGAAGACACCGGTTGAACTGGCTAAAACGTAAAATCTGTTGACGGCAGTACTGTAGAAGATGAATGTTTGGGTCTATTTTGTGTTTGCAGGCCGTGGAGACGATGGATAAAGCTGCTATGCCCTGCCAGGCTTTAGTCAGGATGTTGGCCAAGAAACCAGGCTGGAAAGAGACGAACTTCCAGGTAAAAACACCAAAGATGAAACTGCCTCCAGAGAAACAAAGTAAGGTTTGCAATGAGTTTTAATCTTGTCGTTGGCACTTCACATGTCTGGATTAGAATGGAAAATTAAACACGACCTGGAAAAGTACCGTCATTTCTGTACTATAACCAGCCGTGTTACAGGCACTGTTCAGAAAAAACATTTACTGTATGCATTTGTGTAAACTGTACGCATTTAATTAAAAGTTTAAAAAAGACATTTGTGTAAATATCTTGTTACAATGTGGACAAGCGTGGCCTATGTATGTGCAAATTTTTTTGAGCGTGCAGTAATAATCCGGAAATTGTTTGTTTCCAGATGTTTATTTATTTACTTAATTCATTTATATATATAATTGCATTAAAAAAACTGTTGAAATGTGTAGAACGTTTATTTTATTTTGATTTGCATTATTACGTAATTAACATTATGACGGAGCTTTAGAGCCACACTAAGAAAAAAAAAATTAAAAGCCATACAATTACAAGAATAAAGTCATATGAGACTTTTTTATTTTATTTTTTACAGCTCGTTTTATTTTTTTCCATGAGTTGGATCCACAACACAAGCTGTCAATCAATCCAGTTGGTGTCAGCAAATGACCAATTCGAAGCTAAATGCTCTTTTCCTGCAGAGCTGCTGCAGCCCTTCAGAGCGTACCACCTGACTGTGAGCAGGTTCAAAGTCCTGACACTGATGATGATCTGATGCTGATGTGCTGACAGATTAAGTACAGGTAGTACTTGGTTTACGGCGTTCTTGGTTTACGGCGTTTTGCGTTTACGGCTCTGCCCCCAGTGACGTCATTGCGCCGTACGTTGCCTTTTTTATGCAGCATTTTATATTTTTTTTTCGGGTTTTTTGGGGTTTTTTTGTTAACTAACTGCTTGGAAACGCATTTAGAATCATTGATACGGCCGTTCGAAGTTGTTTTACATTGAAAAAACGTGTTTAAAAAGACGTTTTCGATCGCGGTTTTACTTCCGGT
>JARVGV010000002.1:7633841-7643924 GCA_031762435.1 Hypsolebias longignatus
CGGCCGTTCGAAGTTGTTTTACATTGAAAAAAACGTGTTTAAAAAGACGTTTTCGATCGCGGTTTTACTTCCGGTTTCGTTTTACGGCCGAAAATCCGCATATACGGCCGCGGATCTGGGCGGATCCGGTTTAAAGCTAAATCAGTTTACGGCTGAGCCGTTAGAACGGATCTCAGCCGTAAACCGGGGACTACCTTTATCTCTTTATTTATAAAACCAATACCAAAGTATAACTTGACAAGATGCTCAACATTCTTCATTTTACCACAGTTAAAATGTGGTAAACTCCGCTTTATCGAGTCAGAGTTCGGATAATTTTACCACTCATTTAGCTTCAGATTGGTCATTTGCGGACGCTCAACTGGATTGATTGATAGGTAACGTCATGGATCCGACGTGTGTGTGTGTGTGTGTGTGTGGGGGGGGGGGGGGGGATAAAACCAAGAGCTGCAAAAAGACTTGCATGAATTTACTCTCATAATATGGCTTTTAAGTTTTTAGTTTGAAAAAAAAAAAGTGTGGCAATGTAATTATTTTTTTTTTTTTCCTTAGCATGGCCCTAAAGCTCAGTCACATGAACATAACCACAAAGTCTTGTTTAAATTAATTAAAATTTTCCAGAACTTAAAATATTTTCTGATTGGACATTAATTTTGTCCATCGTGTGCGGTCGGTCACTTGGACACAGCCCCGGTAATTTAAAAGAACATGACTAAATAGTTCAGGTAAGGTTACAGGGAACAAAGCTGCACTGCTGTACAAACTTTGTAAGTTATAGAACATTTCCTGAAGGTTAAATCTTTCAAAACAAGAAATGAGCAGAAGCACCGGCGTTCAGCTGAAGACTGTCGGTTTGTCCATACATGTTTGTGACTCATTGATGCTGTATGGAAGATCTGTGGTGACCTCTGACCTTTGGGATCACGTGACCCTGTGCAGGTGATGCAGATGAAGCTTCACATCGTGGCTCTTGTCGCTCAGCGGGGACAGTTCTCGAAGACGTCGGCCTTGGTGGTTTTGGACGGTTTGGTGGATAAGATCGGAGATGTGAAATGTGGCGGGAACGCTAAAGAAGCTCTGACGGCGATCGGAGAGACGTGTTCGCTGCCGTGGACGGCAGAACAGGTGGAGTAACCCTCAGCTCTGAACGCCGACGCTGCCGACGGTTTGCAGCATTAACGATGTTTGCTTTCAGGTCGTCTCCATGGCGTTCGCACAGAAGAACCCCAAGAACCAGGCCGAGGCGCTCAACTGGCTGGCCAATGCCATGAAGGAGTTTGGATTCACCGGGTAATTCCCTACCTTTTATTTTTTTGGGAGAGTCATCATGAATTAAACTGGGACGTCTTCGCTCTGCAGCATCAACGTAAAAGGATTCATCAACAACGTGAAGACCGCTCTGGGAGCAACGAATCCAGCCGTTCGCACCGCCGCCATCGCCCTGCTGGGAGTCATGTACCTGTACATGGGAGCGCCGCTGCGCATGTTCTTCGAAGACGAGAAGCCGGCTCTCCTCTCACAGATCGACGCCGAGTTTGAAAAGGTCTGACTGCTGGGGACGATCACAAGATTTAATGTTTAAAATAAATCTGAAGACCTGGAAAATGAAGATTTCTTTCTCCTCTGTAGATGCAGGGTCAGTCTCCTTCAGCTCCAACCAGGTTCACCAAGAAGGCGGCAGCAGCAGCAGAGGAAGAGGGGGATGACGGAGAGGAGCAGGACGAAGATGGAGGAGGAGGAAGGCAGGACATCATGGACTTACTGCCCCGAACTGACATCAGGTTAAAAACTTTTCCTTTTAGCCTGAACGTTGCAGCTTTTATTCAGGCGACATGCAGAATTTATTATCAGTTTACTCTTTAAATTATATCTTTTAACAAAAAGATTTTTATTTTTTACTTTTTAATACAGCTATTTTTTAAATTCATTTTGCAATCTTTCATATTTTTCTCTTATTGTTTTTGAATTATATTTTAAATTTTTATTAAATGAGAACAAAAATGCGATTTTAAAATCCATAGATACAAACATTTGTTTAAATGCTGTCTCTGATTTTATATTAATTTTTATTTTGTGCAGACTTTAATCTATTTTAGCTGTTAAGTCAAAACGTGGCTCGTTCAGGAGATGGGTGCTGTGATTTATTTTTTTAATACTTAAAAAAAAATATATATAATCTTTATAAATATTTACCCCATAAGACGGCACTGAATTTTCTTCAAACTAACGGAATCAGTTTGCTGAATCTGATTTTGGAAACAATATGTTTAATGCTGCTTTTAGCTGCTGTTCTGAATCTTTTAGCTCGCTCTTTGCTACGTTTTAGCTTTAGCTCAGTTTTAGCTTCAACAAATTTCCTCAGCTCTCAGCATTAAGTGTTTTCACAGAAAATTTAAATGCCGAGTTTTATTTAATTACAAAGTTGACACCCCTTTAAAAAAACCTCGGACTTCCTTTTCCATCATTTCCTGTGGCTTTAGCTTGTTTGACCTTAATGTGAACTTCCTGTTTCCCCTCTGGTTTGTGCGAACTTGGTTCAGTTTGAAACGCTGTCTCTTCGCTGTCCTCTCAGTGATAAGATCTCGTCCAGCCTGGTGTCTAAAATCGAGGACAAGAACTGGAAGATCAGAAAGGAGGGTCTGGATGAAGCTGCTGCCATCATCTCCGAGGCCAAATTCATCACGGCCAACATCGGAGAGCTTCCTCTGGCTTTGAAAGGACGACTCGGCGACTCCAACAAGATCCTGGTGAGACGTGGAGCAGCGAGGACACTCGCAACGAGACGTTTAATTCTTCTTTAAACTACTGACATCTGCTAAACAAAACAACTTTTTGTTTGCATGGAACTACTGTTTGTTTGTTTTTAAACCAGTCAAAGCTCTTAGTTGCACATTTCACATAATTTTTCCTTTTGATTTTATCTTATTTTCATTCATTGAAAGAACGTTGAGGCCTGTCTGGGTGACTCTCTCAGGTGTCTTCAATTAAAACTCTGAAACATCTCTTTATTTTACTTGCAGATTTATTTCACCAAACAGATATAACAGTTTATTGTATAGAACATAAAATTTATTTCCTCAGTAGCAACTGCTTTCTGTTTCCTGCAACAAACAAGCTCTAAATAACTTTCAGACAAATGTTTAGTTGTTGCATGGAGCTGCTGAGTTCCAAACAGATTTAATCAACAAAGTTTCTCCTCGACAACTTGACATGTTCTCCCTGCAGGTCCAACAGACTCTGAGTATTCTGCAGCAGCTGGCCACGGCCATGGGACCTGGACTCAAGCAGCACGTCAAATCTCTGGGTTTCCCCATCATCACAGTTCTGGGAGACAGCAAGGTCAAACCCAACCTTCGTGCTGTTTTTCTGCAAACTTGGACGTGTTGAGTCTCTTTGAAGGGTTTATTTGTGATGTGTTTGACGTGCGTTCGTGTCCCACTGCAGCCCAACGTGAGGACGGCTGCCATGACGACGCTTCAGGCGTGGGTGGAGCAGACGGGGATGAAGGACTGGTTGGAAGGAGAAGATCTGTCCGAGGAGCTGAAGAGAGAGAACCCCTTCCTGAGGCAGGAGGTTCGTCTCTTCTGGTCTGGTCTCTGAGAAGTTCAGGTTTTTGGAGAAAAGATGAAGACTGACTGACTTTTGGTCACTCAGGTGTTCGGCTGGTTGGCTGAGAAGCTGCCCACCATGAGGACCATCCCCGGGGATCTGATGCAGTGCGTCCCTCTCCTCTACGCCTGCCTGGAGGACAGAAACGGAGACGTGAGGAAGAAGGCTCAGGACGCCTTGCCCACCTTCATGATGCACCTGGGATATGACAAAATGAGCAAAGCTACGGGGAAACTCAAAGTACGGAACCTGAAATGGACCTTTGCGGTGCCTGAATCACAGTTGTTGGGATGGTGATGTCATGTGTTTGTCCTCATGTCCCCCTCAGCCCGCCTCCAAGGATCAGGTGGCCGCCATGTTGGAAAAGGCCAGAGCGGTGATGCCAGCGAAACCTGCAGCGCCGGCCAAATCAGGAGGAGGGAAGGGTTCTGCCGAGCCAAGCAGAGCTCAGTCAGGTGGGTCCAGAACAAATTCAGTCCCACATTCAGGTGATGCAACCGTTCACGTGTGGGCGTCGAACCAAAACAGACGTTTGAACAAGTATTTGTACACAGACGAGCAGTATTTAAATTTAACAGCGTTTTGTTGAAGCAACGACAGAAAAGCAGAGGAGGTCTTTAAACGCCTCGTGTCAAAGCAGGCAGAAGCCTCAAGACGAGCTGTGTGGGAAGTTTCTGGGTTGTGACCCGAGGCGGCAGCTGATGCCATTGATGCGTTCGGTGCCGGTTTGTGGATTGGACTTCCTGGTAGGCTTTTCCCACTTCAGCACCACGTTTAAACGTGTGGATGTTGAACAACTTAAACGTACCGGGGCTGATGTTTGGGCTTGTAGTTGGTGCCGCAGGTCACTGTCCTGTTTTATTTTTTCCAATTTTATTGATGATCTCTGTTCGTGCTGCAGGTGGAGCAACACCAGAGAACCTGCACAGGTAGCTCGTTGGAGTAGGGTGGAGTCCCTGTTCAGATGCAGCGAGCTTCAATGAGCTTTGATCTTTTTAGCACGAGTGGAAGACACGAGCTGACAAATCCCACTTGTAGATGACCTTTAACCCTCCCAACTAACGGGTGTCTTGTTTTTCTGCTCCTGACACTTTTTCGGTTTTAAAAGTGACAGAGAGAGAGAGAATGGCTTGTGGCTCTTGTTTGTGTTGTGCCAGACGTGCACTGACTCACGCCTCCATCAAACACCTGCTGAGTCGTGAGTTCCTCGTACTTTTACTCCTAAACTCTACTACAGGTAATGGTGATGTTGTGCAGCAGAAATGGAACCAGAACTTCTGGAATTCAGAAGCATTAACGTTTTAGAGACTCTGTTCTGAGCAGGTTCCCGACTTCCTTTACACGAAGTACATCTGACCGGTTTTGAGCCTCAGCAGGAACCGCAGTAATGAGATGCTTTAGAAGTGGGCCACTTCCTGTTTGGGGTTTTAGGAACTGCGCAGTGGTTTATTTTGCGAATGTTTGATTGCATCTAATTTTTCATCTGCAGCCTCCAGGTCTGCAGCAGCTGCTGAGGATGTCACCGACAACAAATCTGAGGCAAAGAAAGTCCGAGGAGGAGGAGGAGTGGCTGCTAAGAAGGTAAGTCTCCTTCAGACCTGAAGCTTTTCTTCATCGTTCTTCTGTCACAAAAGAAGAAATTTGTTCCGTTTGTTCCTCATCATGTTGAGTTATTTCACATCCATGAAGTATAAACGTGATTTATCTTTACTCACCCAGCCTCCCTCCCCTCCTGAGGACCCTCCCCCCAAGGAGAAGGACAGTAATGGTAGTAAAAAGCCCTCCGGTAAAGGGAAGGCTGCTGCTGGCAGTCAACAGGTAGATGTCCAACAGGTGTCTTCCTGCTCCAACTCTGTCCTGAACCTCTTCCTGCTTCTGTTCTGCAGTGGACACCTGCCAGCCGGACAGATGTTAACCTCTGTCCAGCCTCTAGTCCTCCTCAGCTGTGTGGTTTAAACTGACGTGGGATCAGAGAGTGAAACTCTTCAGCATGAGTCTGTGTCTGCTCCGTCTGATAACCTGCTCTGAAATCTTTAACATCTGCTTTCACGTTTTTTTTTTCTTTTCTTTTTTTGTTTTTTTAATAATACTTTTCCACCCAACTCACCTGTTCTTTAAAAACCACACATTCTTCTAAGATCACTCGTGTCGTCTCCTTTCTCAGGGTCCAGCCGGGAAGAAGCCTGGAGCTAAAGGCCCGAAAGACGATGAGGATAAGTCTGGGCCAATCTTCGTCCTCATCCCCAACGCCAAAGAGCAGAGGATCAAAGAGGAGAAGCAGCTGAAGGTACCTGCTGGTCCACATCAGTCCTGGTCCTCAGGGGGACCCTGTCCTGCATGTTTTAGATGCTTCCCTGTTTTGACACATTAACACCATGTGGTGGGGGTGTTGGTTCTTTTAAATGGGTGTTTTAGACCAGAGAACGTTTCGTAGGAGTATCCTGATGCATGCTCAATAATCCAGGTCCTCTGGACAGATTCTTCTTTTGTTGAAACGTTTCGTTAATCCAAAAGACTTCGTCAGACTGACAAAGTCTTTTGGATAAAAGATGAATAGGGGGACAACAGTTGCTTAGTTTTTAATTCTGAGGTACTTGGGGGTGGGTTATCGTCCAATCAGAATCTTATCCCAAGTCATTTTATGGGTTTATTTTTATTTGTGACGATGCAGTTGGACATGGTGGACATAAAGTGCATCTGGTGTTGTGTGACTCCAGTCCCAGGCAGGTCTCTCCAAAGAAACTATTAAATCTACAACAAATTGAGCAAAATAAAATTATTCTTATCAACAGTAGGAGAATCCCACACAAGGAAAGATGGAACATGAAATGTCTTCCTCTGAAGCACTCCGACCTCGTCTGATGAGCAAAAAATACAATTTCTCCAGGAAACCTTTAGTCCAAAAAACTGGAACTGTCTAAATCATTTGTCTACAAAGCATTCCCTTTTGGAGTCAGCATCATTCAAGATGGCCGCCACAGCTAAGATAAAGCAAACGCAAGCATAGAGCTGAAGTTTGTGTTAGTAGCTGAGAGTCCTTCACAACGCTCACTGAGTGCACACACTCCACTTGACAACCTTCGCTTGAGTCCGATCAGAGTGACTGATGATGATGATGGTGAAGAATATTTTGCGTTTCAGATTCTGAAGTGGAACTTCATCACTCCTCGAGACGAGTACGTGGAGCAGCTGAAAACCCAGATGTCCACCTGCTTTGCCAAGTGGCTGCAGGACGAGCTGTTCCACTTCGACTTCCAGCGACACGTGAAGGCCATCGGAGTCATGATGGAGGTACGAGGCCCGCGGCCCGGTTACTGCAGGTCCGGCCTTCCCTTCTGGTTTCAGTAACGTTCTGTGTTTGACAGAGGTTGGAGAGTGAGAGCATGGCCACTATCAGCTGTCTGGACCTGATCCTGAAGTGGTTCACCTTCCGGTTCTTTGACACCAACACCACGGTCCTGATGAAGGTTCTGGAGTACCTGAAGCTGCTGTTCACCATGCTCAAAAGGGAGGACTATCACCTGACGGATTACGAAGCCAACTCCTTTATTCCGTACCTCATACTGAAGGTGGGCCCATGCCCCGCTCTGCTGCTGAGACTTTTATTGTGAAAGGGTCAGTGTCTCAGTTTCCTGTTTGTCTTCAGGTCGGAGAGTCGAAAGACGTTGTTCGTAAAGATGTTCGTGCCATCTTCACCATGCTGTGTAGAGTTTATCCTGCATCCAAGCTCTTCTCTTTCCTTATGGAGGGAACCAAGTCCAAGAACTCCAAACAGAGAGCCGGTGAGAGTTTAGATTATAAAAATAATCCAGACTAAGATTTAAAACTTTTAGTTTATTTGGACTTCCAACAATTTCATTTTTCCTTTTTCGTTTAAAATACTGGAGTCATGTTTCAGTCTCCACACCTGCTACCTCCAGAAACGTTTCAAAGCATCTGAGGCAACACGTTTTCCTGTTTTGTGTCTTCCTGTTCTGCTCAGAGTGTCTGGAGGAGCTGGGCTGTTTGATCGAGGGCTTCGGGTTGAACGTGTGCCAGCCGACCCCAGCCAAATCCCTGAAGGAGATCGCCGTCCACATCGGAGACAGGGACACATCTGTCCGCAACGCCGCCCTGAACACGGTGGTGGCCGTCTACAACGTCTGCGGAGAGCAGGTCTACAAACTCATCGGGAATGTAAGACGCCGATACTCTTCAACAGTTTGGGTAAAACCTGGAATCAGAACTGGCCGCATTCATCATCTTTGACATGTTTCCAGCTGTCTGAGAAAGATATGAGCATGTTGGAGGAGAGGATCAAACGGTCGGCCAAGAAGACTCTGTCGGTGATGGCGACCAAACCGAACGCTGCAGAGAAAACTCCGCGAGAACAACCTGCAAACCCCAACGCCACCTTCCTCCGCAAGCCGGCGCAGGAAGACCCCAACAAGCTCAAGTAGGTCTCAGAACCACCCCGGTATCACCAGGACATGTTGGACGGCTGCATCACTTATCACAATAATTAAATCAAATATTTATTATAATAATAAAATTACACATATTCTTGAATTGGTTTGAGACTTCTTACGTAAACCCGTGGACTTTAATCATTAATTAAATTATACTTTTATTAAATATTAATGTTTCAGCTCAAAACATTTTATTTGTTTATTAGAATATTTTTTGTTTTGATGTTAAAAACATCAAAGCTTTGACTTTTAAGAACCATCATCACTTGATGTCCAACAGGATGTGGTCCACGGGAGTCGAAATTTATTAGACTCTGTTAAACTTGATTTTTTTTTTTAACTATAGTTTTTTTTTTTTAATTTTTTTTTTTTAATTCATCTAAACAACTGGACCCAGAGACGCAGCTGAAACCAAACCATGTCCTGTAATCCTAAGTAAAAATACAACTTTTACTGCATTTAAAACATTATTTTAAAAAATGATATTCTTCCTGCTGCCTAAATGCAAGAACATCACGTGTTGCTTTAGGGGTAGAATATTCAAATTACACTTTAAATAAGTCTTTGTATGATTATTACAGATCAATGGATACTTTTTTGATGCCAGTAGGAATTTTAAAACATCCAGTCTCAACATGACGCTCATTAACTATGTAAACTGGGGGAGGGTGGAGTAGAGCTGCTCCTCATCAGAAGGAGCAGCTGAGGAGGTTTAGGACTCCTCCTGGACTAGAGTTGCATTCGGGCCTTAAAAAAAATCCAACCCGGCGCCAGTTAACTGTAATAACAGGCCCAAACCCAGTAAAGAAAAAAAAAAGAAGCTTTTACTGGTTTTGTAAGCAAAAGAGAAAGGAAGCTATAAGAGTTTTTGTTTCTCCAAATGGATATGAACATACAAAACCAATGGCCTCAAAATCAACTGTAAAGAAGATAACCAAAACATTTTCAGAGCAAAATTATTTTGGAAAAATATAGAACAAGGTTATTTTAATTGAACCCGCTGCTCGCTTCGGCTGTAGTTCAGCTGCTGCAACAACTTCCTTCACCGCAGATGAAAGCAGGTGTGGAGACGCACGCGGCCGCTGATCAGCTGATCCATCTGATCCATCTGAGTTTTAACTGGACTTTATTTTTTTCATTTTTTTAAACCTCTTTCAACCGGCCGGTCGGACCTGCTTCCTCAACAAGTAGATTAACACAATTTTATATTGTGCATTCTTATTTAGTTTTCCTTGTGCTGTATGATTTGTAAAACCGCATCAAAACCAGACACCGACCCGGCCCGAAATTTGGGCCTCACGGGCTCTGTTTAGAAATCGCTGCTCCATCCTGGACCCAACCCTGAGGGAGGAGACCCGGGTATCCAGATCCCGTCTGCAGATAGACAGACAAGGAGCCGAGATCGTGGCAGCTCGCACATGGCATTAGTACCGTAACACTTCACCACCCGACAAACGCCACGAGCGCACTCTCAAGGCGAGTACGGCAACCACTGACGTTTAATTTGAATACACCTTCATCGATACGAAGAGTGACGACTCGTGTTTAAAGTCGAATATTTTATTCACACAAGGCGCAGGTTTTATAAATAAAAACTACCAGAAGTTGACAGAATTAGGCCAAACCTGTTTGTAAACTGGGGAAATCGCTCCAGCCCTGAGGATCTATACCGAGCTGTGACATCTTAATTTAACTTTTTGGTTTTTCTTTACTGTTCCTCGTGCTGCTCATCAGGCGTTCAAAAATATCTCATAACCCTAAATATGAGCTTTATGTCGATGCAAAGAAAATACAAATTACTGTTTAATTCACTGAAGTTTTACTCAGCCCCAGGTGTTTTTGACCAAACGTGTGTTTATGAGCACCATGGAGAGACTTTAATCAGAAAATACAGCCTATAAAATAAAACTTTTAATATCTGATAATTCTCAATCAGGTCATCTGGACATTTTTTTTTTAGTAGAAACGTTTCACCCTCACTCCAGAGGGCTTCATCAGTCAGAAGTTCCAGCACACTGTTCCCCCA
>JARVGV010000002.1:7646151-7656420 GCA_031762435.1 Hypsolebias longignatus
GAACAGCGCATGCGCGAAGGGAACATTCAGTGCTTTCAGCACCGCCCTCTGGCGGTCAGTAGGGATGAAATAGAACTGAACTTTAAGATCAGAAAAGGTTATTGAAGAACGTCCCTTTATTAAATGTTTCTGCACTGACAGCATCGTACTTATTTAGTGGCGAACAGCATTCAGGAGAAGTTATAATAAATAAAGAATACAAATAAAATTACAAAATTTAGAAGTATAATTACAGCTGTAGGAATTAAATTCTACACGATGCACCTTATAATGTAGTTCACATGTCCGTCCCCCCGCCATATAAAACCGGTCCTTTGTGCAGCAAAGGTTGGGGACCTCTGGTCTAGCATGTCTTTCAGTTGAAAACCACAAGTTTGGGTCGTTTATTCAGAGCCGACGGTCACATCAGGACTGATTGGTTCTCAGAACTTTGAGGCGGTCCGGACTGGAGCTGAATCGGCGCAGATCCGTAAAATGTCAGCTGATTTCCTCCCTCCTCTCTCCTCCAGTCATTCCCGTCAGAACGCGCAGCACAACGAGTCGTCCCACCCCTCCATCCCCAAAGAGTTCCAGCTGGACCTGGACATGATCGAGAGAGACCAGAGCCTGGTGAGCGAGCTGCCGGACCTGGTCCAACACAAGCTGGACGAGCTGCTGGAGCCCATCATGATCCCCGAGCCGAAGTAACCCGCCGCCTCCAGCCGAACCTCCGACACAGCAACTAAAAGGTACTGATTTTATGGTTCTGTTGCAGGATTCGCTCCGTCTCGCCACATTTCGACGACCTCCACAACAGCACGGCCTCCACCATCAACTTCGTCATCTCTCAGGTGGCGAGCGGTGACATCGGCACCAGTATCCAGGCGCTGGCTCAGGTACGGCTCACCGGGTCACCATCAGAACACTGAGAGGGGGTTTCATCTCCGATGCTGGTTCTGAATGCTTCTCTGGGCCTGGTGCGGACAGAGATGTCTCCTTGCTGGTTTCAGTGATGTTTTGTCGTCCGCAGATCGACGAGGTTCTGCGACAGGAGGACAAAGCGGACGTCATGTCGGGTCACATCGACCAGCTGCTCATCGCCACCATCATGCAGCTGAGGCTCATCAACAGCAGGTACCTGGCTCACGACCGCGTGGACAAGAGGGACGTCATCAAACTGTACAGCTGCATCATCGGGAACCTGCTGTCTGTGAGTGATCACTGCCCTGAAGCTCCGCCCACCACCGCTCCTCCGCTAACCTTTCTCCGCCTCCCGTCAGCTCTTCTCAGTGGAGACTCTGGCCAAGGAGGCGTCGGTGGGTGTCCTGAAGGACCTGATGCACGGCCTGATCACGCTGATGCTGGACAGCAGGGTGGAGGACGTGGAAGACGGAACGCAGGTCATCAGGTCCGTCAACCTGCTGGTGATCCGGGTCCTGGAACACTCGGACAACACCAACATGATCAGGTGGGTGACATCAGACAGGAAGTGAAGATTAGAACCTGGAGATCCACGAACGCGTCTCACGTTTTTAAACCGGTTCTTCCTTCTGCTGCAGTGCTCTGCTGGAGCTGCTCCAGGACACACTGATCTCCACGGCGGTCTCCTCCACCTTCTCAGAACTCGTCATGAAGGTAAGCCCTGTGACCCGACACCGGTCCGAGCCACCCATGGAGCCTCCCACACTGACCCATGTTCTCGCCTCCTCAGTGTCTGTGGAAGATGATCCGCTTCCTGCCAGAAAGCATCAACAGCATCAACCTGGACCGGGTCCTGCTGGACGTCCACAACTTCATGAAGGTTTTCCCCAAAGAGAAACTGAAGCAGCTGAAGACCGATGTCCCACACCGGACCATGAAGACCCTGTTACACACCCTGTGCAAGCTGACGGGGGCCAAGGTGACGCTCTTCCACACAAACTGGGGTCCTGCACAAAATGATTACAATAATTCTTCATTTGTGTAAAATTAAATTTCAAACAAATTATTACAGTAATTTTATATTTACTCCTGTTTTCATGCAACAACCAAAAAAAAAATCACGTTCGCTCATGATCTTTTGTTTCTTTCATAAATTTAAAGAAATTAAGACTAAAAGTAAGTTATTACAGGGATCTGCAGATAGTTAGCATGTGGCTAAATTCTAATTCACTGTTTTAGTTCACAGCTTTCATAAAAGAAGAAACTCAAAATTAAACTTCCATTATTTAAAAAAAAATCCACTTTTCTGTCTAAACTTGTGCAGAACTTTAAATTGAACCCATCTCTGCCCGGTCTAACGGTCCGTCGCCCCCTAGTGGCTCTTCTCTGTTCCTGTTGGTGACGCTGCAGAGTCGTTTCAACCAAATGTTTGTCCTGGCGGTTCTGTGTTTGTGAGCAGATCCTGGACCACCTGTCCATGATCGAGAACAGAAACGAGTCCGAGCTGGAGGCCTACCTGAGGCGGGTCGTGAAGCAGTCTGGGAACCTGTCGGGCTCCAAGAGCGACCGGGGGAACGAGAAGGGCGGCCTGCGCACGGTGAGCGTCCAGTCTCATCGCCTCACAGAGGAAATGAAAACGTTTATGGAAGGAATGCGTCTAATTTATTATTTTTAATAACTGATGCTTTTCAGGACGACCACATGTCGAAGGCGAAGGTCAGCGACGTTCTGTCAGAGATCTTTAAGAAGATCGGCTCCAAGGAGAACACTAAAGAGGTTTGAGATCCGCCTTCTTCCTGCGTTTTTATTCCAACAGAACCCGTGGGTTGTTCTGAGGTTCTGCTGACCTCGTTCTCAGGGTCTGATGGAGCTGTACGAGTACAAACAGAAGTACTCCGACGCCGACCTGGAGCCGTTCCTCAAAAACACGTCTCAGTTCTTCCAGAGCTACGTGGAACGAGGCCTTCGCATGATCGAGTCCGAGAGGGAGGGTAAAACCCGGATCCAGGGCTCCTCAGGTCCGACCAGAACCTTTTTAACTGTGTGCTGCGGTCACTCAGGAGTGTGTTCTCACCGTGTGTGTGTGTGTGCGCAGTGATCCCGCAGCACAGCGTGGACTCCGCTCTGAGCAGCAACGACGAGCTGAGACCGGCCGTTTACTACGAGAGGCTGAAGATCCTCCGACAGAGACAGGGACTGGAGAACACGTCCAGGGTCAGTTCCTGCAGAACCAAACCAGGTTCTAACCTTCAGCTCAGGCGTTCATTGTTCCTCAGTGTTTATAAATGGACTCAAACGTCTGAAAGAACCAAGTTCAACCACAGAAGCTGCTGTTTTAAAAATGATTCAGTGCATTTATTGACCTGGTCAGAAACTCTGAGCTGGTCAAAGAAGAAACTCCCATTCCGTTGGTTGTTGCTGCTAAAAAACTGTTTTTCCCCAAAGTCTTTTTTATTTTTATTTTTTCATAGTTTGTAAAATATCCCTGTAAACGTTTCTAAACGCTGCAGTAAATCTGCCAGAGCTGAGAGGGCGCTCTAACAAAATGACACCCCAAACAGGAACCCAGACGTGGGTGCAGAAAACTCACGCACTGCGAGTAAGATGAGAAGATGAACAGTCGAGTCAGAGGCAGGGCCATGACGTCATCGTTTTCAAACTAGTTGAACTGCCCCTAAAACGCGGTTTGTGTGGATGGAGCCTGAAACTGACCCTTCTGTTCAGTTTCTGAACAGCTGGTCACCTCGTTTTACCGTCTGTACTGAAAACAGGTCGAACGCTCAGCTGAGGTTTTCACACCGAGTGGCTAAAGCTAGCGAGCTGCAAACAGTGAATCCAGTCTGCAGGTTCTGATTCTCCGACCTCTGGAAAATAACTTGTTACCTGTAACCTCATGCATTCAGTCTTTGCAACACGTTGCTGCAATTAAATTGACGTTGTGCAGCTTTGAATGTTTTTAGCTGCAGTCTGTGAGACGCAGACCATTTTGTGAGAATCTGGACCGCGTCCGTCCCTGAAACTGGTCCGACTCTACTTCCGGCGTCTTGTTCTTTTATTCCCAGATGGAGAGGAAACTCTCTCCAACTCAAAAAATCAAGAGATATAATTCCCCTTTATCAATTTAATGTTCATCAGGCAGGAGAAAGTTTCAGTTTCGGCGCTGAGGCGTCCGTCCAACACGTCTTAACCCGGCAGCAGGAGCGGGAGTAATAAAATGTGAAGCGTAGTTCATGACGTCTGTCACCAGACATTTTTCACCCTCTCTCAGAAACAAAACAAATTTAATTATGAGAACGATTTAAAACCAAGAGTTGATCAAAGTTCACCTAAAAGGTCCAGAAATAAGAGATGATTAAATAAATCAATCTGTCAGAATAAAACGGACTAAACTAGAATGAACATGTCGGGATGTAAAAACAAGACTGGAACAGATCTGATAGATTTAAATGGTTTTTAACATAGAAACACAATTTATGAATTGTTTGTTTTAATCTTTAGGTTTTCTTTTTTTTTTTTTTTTATCTTGTCAGGCCGCACATTAGTTACTTGAAGAAGAAACTTACAAAATAAAAATGTAGACTTTATAACGTTACAAGTCTGAGCTCCACCTGGAGTTCCTCCTGGCTGTAACCGACTGACGTTGACGTTTGTTCGCTCCACAGCAGCAGGGCGTCGGCGGCAACGAGGACGAGCCTCAGCAGCGACCGGCCATCTCCTCGCTGCTGTCCTCCAAGCCGCCGGTGGCGTCGTCCACCGACATGCTCCACAGCAAGCTGTCGCAGCTGAAGGAGTCCCGCGAGCTGTACCAGCAGGAGCACCACCCCCACTCCAACTCCCCCACCCACGGCCGCTCCGCCCCCGCCAACCTGGACGACCTGAAGAAACGCCTGGAGCGGATAAAGAGCAAACGGCAGTGAAGCACACCCCTCCCCGACCTTGTACAGATTGAACCTCTGATCTTCTGTGGCGTTGCAGAAACTATCGGAGTTGTAGCGCCCCCTGCAGTCTGCAGTGACTTTTAATTTTGTGTAAATAAAGTTTGCTGTAATAAAATCTGTAGTTATAGTTTCACGTTCTCTGCTGAGGATGAGGAAGATGGAGGCATCTGCATCTGTTCCGTGGAGGTTTGAGTGAAACTTGTTTCATTTTATTTTTAATCCAGACGTCGGCCATTTTATTGTTGCGCTTGTATTCCTGTGGAAGAACAAATAAAGTTCTTTGTTTTTTTTAATTAACGCCCAAATCTGAAATCGTTTGTTCTTCGTGTTTAACGTCGAGTTCTGTTTCCCCGTTCAGAATCTACACCTTTTGCTGCGTTTTGTTTTAAAGGAACAGTTCTGATCGGAAAAATAATTTAGATCAACTTTAAATGTTTAGACCGCAGTGGTCCTGGTCCCGTTCGGACTAGCTCGTCAGTCCTCGTCCGTCTGTTTTTACCCTCTGCTTCCTTTTCATGTCACTGCTGCACATAATCCAGCAGTCACTGAGAGAGACGGGGGGGACACCTGGACAGGTCTCCAGTCCACCACAGGAACACATGGAGACAACCATTCACTCTTTCACACCTAGGGACAATTAGAGTAATCAGACACGTATGTTTTTGATCTGTGAGAGGAAACCCACGCAGCACGGAGACAACATGCAAACTCCACCCAGAAAGGCCCCCAGACCAGGATTTAAATTATAACCTCGCTGTGTGGCACTCGTCCTGTCCCAGAAAAAAAAGTCCAAAAAGGTTCACAGCCACCTAAAGCAGGTAAGATACTTACGTTTTGTCTTTTTACATCGAGCCCATTTTAAAATATCAGAACTATTCCTTCAAAGCAGAACCCGTCCAGACACTGAGCTGTGACTGTTCTTAACGTGCATCAAAGAAATCAAACGTGACGTCATCAGAACCTGAGGAGCGTGCCCCCCCTCCCCCAATAAACTGATTTAATGTTGGCTGCAGGTTTTAGTTTCGTTTGGCCACGAGATGGTGCACAACAACTGAATTAAACAGTCGGAGCACAGCGCCAGAGAAAACAGCCCTCAGCTAATGTAAAATGAAATAAACTTCTTTTTAAAATTTATTTTTCTCATGTTTCTATTTTTCTGATTAAAAAAAACAATAAACTAAGGTTTAAATTTGTGGTGGGGGCGTGTGTTGCAATGAGATCATCAGGTACAGCACAGGTGGAACAGCTGGGAGATGAAGTTGGAGAGACCAGACTGAGATGGTTTGGACATGTCCAGAGGAGGGACAGTGGTCTGGACATGTCCAGAGGAGGGACGTAGAGTAGAAGGATGTTAAATGCAGCTGCCAGGAAAAAGACAGATCTATGGATTCAGTTAGAGGACATGGAGACAGTTGTAGTGACGACGGAGGAGGATGACCTGCTTTGGTGACCCCTGAAGAGGGAAAAGCTGAAAATGTTTTTGGGGGTGTCTGGAATGTCCGATCAATACTTCACTACTGTTCAGCTCATTCAGCAGGCAGGTCTGTGACCTTGTCCATCCATCTGACTGATCATCCAACCGACAGGAGAAAACACTGGAGAACTGAACTTTTTCTTTCTCTGTCTAAGGAGAGTCCAGTTTTGCAGAGAACTCATTTAGACCTCCTGGTTCCAGGATCTGGTTCTTGCAGTTTCTGCACAGGACCACAGGTGAGGGTAGGAAAATGGACAGAGAGCTTCTCTTTACAGCTCAGCTCCCTCTTCACCACAACGGACCGGCATAGAATCCACAATACTGCAGACGATGCACCAATCTGTCGATCTCCTGCTCCGTTCTCTGAGAACTCGTTCATCGAAGTCCCCCAGCGGCAAGTCCTCAACTGGTGCACCTTCCTGCACCACCGCTGAGGCCGGATACTCTGAACAGCCTTTTGGTGCGTGGCACAACCAACCATCAGAGCCCCCACCACCACCTGAAGGTGCAGGGAAGCTACCCTCTCATCTACCGGGGAACACAACACACAGTCACGTAAGTCGGGGGCTAAGCCACGTCAGGCCGGTGCAGCAACAGGGCTCTGGAACCACGTTGCGGGGTGCTGGAGACTGGTTCTGGAGCCCATGCTGTGCATCCAGGTGAACACTAAACCTCACGTACAAGCTCAGGCTCCTCCCCACCAGAAAGGTTACGTTCCATGACCCAAGAGGGCTTTGGTCAGTCAGGATCAGACTGCAGAGGCCCCTGCCTTCGCCTAGCGCCCGCGGCGTCATGCCCCTCCTGCAGGCCCACAGGAAGGCAAACCCATGTTGCTCATTCGGGCTGAGCCTGTGGAGAACCTCTCCATGTTCAGAGACCGGGTCACCTGGCGCTCACCGCCCTTCCCTGAGGCCCGGCTGTGGAAACACATTTAGATTTCTTCCTTCATCAACTTGTAAAAACCTGTTTCAGCTCTGGGCTCATCGTCTTCGGCTTCTTTTACGTTTTAGCTATTGTTCAGCTACTTTGAACTGCAGAAACTTTTACTATTAGCTTTAATGTAACCTGCTGCTTTTAGCTAGAAGTTTTAGCAACATTTAGCTTTTTAGCTTCTTTTAATTCTGGTTCTTTTGGCTCAGATGTCTCTCCTAACCCACTGAATCACGAGCCAAACCAGTTTTACCGACTCCGCTTCAGCTCCCTCACAGTCAGTCAGACCGTTTACCCTAAATGTTTGCTGAAAATACTTTTATTTCTTTGACTTCCCTTTTTTTTTTTTTTTTTTTGTATTTGATCTTTTCTGAAGGTTTGAAGTGCTGATTGAGGTGAGCGGGTGACCCTGGAGCCGGGTCGTGGACCTGCTGGTTCTGTGAGTTCTTTGACCGTGACATCATGTGGACTCGGGAGCTCCATAGGCCTGTGGGAGCAGCAGTGGAGGAGCACTTGAAGACCTCGACCACACACTCTGCCCTCGGACAAAACATCTGTAAACACCCTCGAAGCCTCTTCTCTTGCTTCTCCTCCACCAGTTTTCATTTTTCTAATCTCCTCATCAAATGAGCCAAGAGCTTCCCAAAGGAGCCGAAACTCTGAAAGGCTTCGTCCAGAAGCTGCTTCTTTTTTTTTTTTTTTTTTTTTTTTTTTTTCTGCACATCTCTTCCAAACGTTCGAGGTGACGACTACGTTCACGCTGAGTCCAAAGTTTATTCAGTTAAAGTCGTTTATTCTTTCAGCAGCTCGGAGCAGCCGATTCGCTGCTTTTAAAGCCGAACGGCTCGAACAGGAAGTGAGGAGGCAACCGGAGGAGGTCTGGGCCCGAATGAAGACAGCAGGTGTCGAAACGAACCAGAAGAAAAACCCAAAAGAACCGTGCTGTCTCAGAAGAACCCAACTGGTTGAAAACATCGTCTGGTTCATTTGAACCCAGGAACTCTGTCTAAACTAAAACCAAACGAAGGTTCCTCCTCAAGAACCTTTAAGGGTCCGGTCCGATGAGACCAAGATAGTCTCAACTTGACCCCGACAAGAAACTCCATGAACCTTGCCCCTGCAGATAAGCACGGCAGTGGTAGGATCAGGCTCTGGGCCTGCAGACAAAGTAATCCAACGATTCCAAAAGCCCGGTTCTGTGGTGGTCTGGACCCGGATCGCTGTTCTGGCTGGGACAAACTCCTCGAACTCTTCGTCACACAGGTTCCTCATCCTCAGAAGAAAAAAACCCCAGAAACGTTGAAAAGTGGATCAATCGTTTTGAGGCGTGTTGCAGGGACGTGTTTCATCCAAAATGGTCCTGATGGGGCCCAAAGCCCGGTTCTGACTCAGTGGACCATCACTTAGGCATCGGCTACAAGAATCAAGGGGTTTGGACAATGTCCTCCTGCGGACAGAACTATGGACACGTGTGTGTGTCTCCCTCCCTCTCACTGTGCATTTGCCCTCTGTTTGATTGACAGATGGCCGTCCCTCCTCGCTGTGCGCTGCAGCAGACTGACCGGTACCATGTGGACCCTTTTATCTGACCAGGACACACACTGCTGCCTCTGGACAGAACTTTTTAACCCGGTTCACGGGCCAGGACAAAAGATTTGGACCCCCATGCACGCAGCGTGGAATTTAACCAGCCGAGGGTCCGTTGGTCCCAAACAACCTGAGGTTCTGCTCCCTGCTGTGGGTTCTGTTCCACAGACATGGACGTATTTCACACCAGGCTGTGTCGGAGCAGCAGCTGGTGGACCCATCCATCATGACCTTTAAACGACCTCAGGGCTGGGCTCGGCCATGTTTGATGAAGGTTCTTCTGTTGCGTTCAGAAGTTCAGGACATCCAGCGGCGTTCTTCTCTAAAGTCTGGGACTTTAGAAGTTTGGGACTTCCTGTTTGGGACTTCCTGTTTGGGACTTCCTGTTTGGGACTTCCTGTTTGGGAATGCATAAAGCCAAATTCTTAAGGGTATTTTTATTTTGAAACTCCATGTTAAACTACTTCCAGTTTTCCCCATAAGTTTGTTTGGACCTTAAATGCAGAATTCCACTTTTGTCCAGTTCTTTCAAACTTAAAAGTTCTGATCAGAACCAAACGGCTCCAGTCCTGCAGAACCTCTGCGCGGCGGCCATGTTGGAAAAAATGGACGGAGAAGGATCACCAGAAATACAGTAGATCCGGTCAGAAACTGCTGAGTCACTGTTTCTTGTCTGAGGGGTGAAAGAAGAGGTGGAGCTTAAAGCAGATCTCTTCATTACACAGACAGGCAGAAACGAATTGAAAAGTAAGTCTCAGACAAACGGTCTCTGTTTGAAAACGAAAAGTTGAATCTAAAAGCATCTTGACCTGTGAGCAGCAGAAGGTTCTGATGGTACCACAGGTTCTATTTGATGGTTCTACAGGGTTTTTTGGGGTACAGTACAGTATATGAATAGTTGTAGGGTTGGGGTTTCTTGAATTTCATCTTTTGTTTGGAGTCACAGCTTTGATGGATTTTTTTTTTTTTTTTTTAATTTTTATTTTCAACTAATTTCATGCTAAACAAAACAAAAAATTATTGGGCCTTTTTAAATGCCCAAGCTTCATTTTTGCATTCTTTTAAAAGTATAAACGTTTTTAAAATAAATTTTGTTCTCTAAACTTTACCATCAGATGAAATTTAAGCTGTTTTTTTTTTTTTACACAAACATTTGAAAAAACAAACATCAGCAGCCATTTGCATAAATTTGTTACTTTTGCTCGTTAATTTACAAGGCTTTTTAATCCGCTTTTAAATCTTACAGTCGGTTCATTTTCATCTTTGTGTTTTAAATCACAGCTAAGTTTCTAAGAGCTGCTAACGTCTGACGTGTTACTGCTGTGCCTACATCAGAATTTATTTTTATATTAAATTCCCTCCTTGAATGCATCTTTTTTTTTTCTTCCAGCTGCAGTTTTTTTTTTTTTTTTTGTTGCTTAAGATTTTGTGCGTTCTTAC
>JARVGV010000002.1:7699162-7711790 GCA_031762435.1 Hypsolebias longignatus
AGGTAGAGGGGAGCGAGGCCATTTAGGCATTTATAGGTCAACAGCAGAATTTTAAAGTCGACTCTAGTTCTCACGGGAAGGCAACACTTTACCAACACTGTGGCTAGCAAAGGTGAGGTGCTGTTGACCTCGACCAGGCATGTTGTCAGGAGGTGGAAATATTTTTTTCTTGGACTTTATTAATCCCACTGGCATGTCTTTCTTAGAGGAAGCTGAGTAAGTGGACTGGGGGGTTGGTCTGTCTATAACCAGGGCTGAGGTCACTGAGATGGTTAAAAAACTCCATAGCAGCAGTGCTCCGGGGGTGGATGAGATCTGCCTTGATGTTCTGGATGTTGCAGGGATGTTTTGGTTGGCGTGCTTTTGCAACATCGCATGGACATCGGGGGCAGTGCCACTGGATTGGCAGACTGGAGTGGTGGTTCCCCTCTTCAGAATGGGTGTGTTCCATTTATGGGGCATCACTCTCCTTAGCCTTCCCAGTAAGATTTATTCAGGGGTACTGGAGAAGCAAGTCTGATTGATGATCAAACCTCGGATCCAGGAGGAACAATGCAGTTTCCGACTTGGCCACGGAGCACTGGACCAGCTCTTTACCTTCACTAAGGTCCTCGAGGGGTCATGGGAGTTTGCACATCCAGTCTACATGTGTTTTGTGAATTTGGAGAAGGTGTTCAACTGTGTTCCTTGGGTACACTGTGCTCCAGGAGTATGGGATCGGGGGTATTTTGCTACTGGCCATTTGGTCCCTGTACAAGTGGTGCGAGACGAGAGTTTGGTTTGCATTGCTAAGTTGGACCCCTTCAGTATGGGAGTTGAACTCTGCTAGGGCTGTTTATTATCATCAGTTCTGTTCATAACTTTTATGGACAGAATTTCTCGATGCAGTCAGGTGGAGGGGGGAGCCTGGTTCGGTGGCCTCATGATTTCATCTCTGTTACTTGCACATGATGTGGTCCTGTTGCCGTCATTGTGCCGTGATCGTCAACTCTCACTGAAATGGTTCACAGCTAAATGTGAAGTGGCTGGAATGACGATCCGCACCTCCAAATCTGAGACCATGGTCCTCAGTTGGAATGGGGTGGACTGCTCTCTCTGGGTTGGAGGTGAAGTTCTGCCTCAAGTGGAGGAGTTCAAGTATCTTGGGGTTTTGTTAACGATTGAGAGAAGAATGGAGTGTGAGATCAACAGATGGATTGGTGCGGCCCTTGCAGTATTGAGGTCCCTCCCAGATAACTGAACTTCTCATTTTTCAGTTATTATGGGAGAGACTCAGAGTAGAGCGGCTACTCCTCAAAAGGAGGAAGGAGCCATTTAAGGTGGATCGGCATCTGATAAGGATTTCCCACGAGTGCCTCCCTAGGTTTTGGATTATTCATTTTAAATTTTATTTATGAGTCAAAACATGCAGCTTTATTTTGAAACCAAAAAGCATTTCTATTAATCCATTTTAATTTGAAAAATGAGACTTTCCTGCTTCCGTACCTAGGGAGGTGATCTAGATAACAAATCTGCATTTTCACTTTGGATAAAACGATTAAAAAGAAGTTGTGTAAAAGGCAGCTTCCTTCCCACAAAATACAACCTGGTTATGAATCATAACCAACAGATTGTTTGTTTGTCTGTTTTAATTCACACTCAAGTTATTAAGAAACTGATGTGTTTATCAGTCTTTGTTTTTAGGCAGCTAAATTCAGGTTTTGCTTCACTAAATTTTGCAATCTGTTATTATAAAATGACAAAGCGTTTCTGTCTATTTGAAGTTTCTTCTTTGCGACACTCTGAACTCTATTCTTTCCAATGGTTCGATAATCAGAGTCAGGAAGACTTTTATCAGAGTTTGCCGGTGATAACAACAAGTCCATTCGCAGCATCACAGCCACATTTTATAGACTCGTAAATATTTTCTCTTCACGCTCACTATCTATTAACTCTGGTGTCATAACTGGAAGAAATTAACCCCCTGAAGGACAGTAAAGATGTTCTGTTCCCAAATGCCTAAATCTGAAGCTGAACATGTTGTGCTCTACAAGAATAATTTGTTCATGCGTGATGAACTTTTGACCATGGCACACATTTAAGATCACTCAGAAAACCTCAACACGTGTTTTTAAAGTTACATATTGTCTCAGGAAGTTCAGTGAACTGCAGACTTCAGGGCTTTTACTGAGTCAAACCATCAGTCCACGACTAAAGTCCAGCTCTTCCAAGACAAAACCAAGCATGCCAGCATTCCTGTCAGTATTTTAGGTTTTATTTGACAAACTTTGACCGACAAAAAGTACCAAACCTAATTCTTGAATACATCAGTGATGCTGTGAACTCTGAATGTGAATATTTGATGCAGGGCTCCTTGGTGTTTTTGTTGACCCTCAGCTTCAGGAGGAGTACCGAGACTTTAGTTTGGATTGTGGACCAGTGGACCAGAGCTTTACTTTTTCAGGGCTGCTGAAGTCTCGTTGAGCCGGGGCGCTGGGGTCTCTTCTAAGGACAGCAATGCTAATGTTGGAACTTCCTCAGCTCAAAGACCAAGCTGGTTCTTGGTGCAGGTTTGGAGTCCATCAAGGTTGCTCCTGGTCTATGGTCCTGCTTGTGGTCTTTATGGACATAATCTCAGATCTGGAGAGGAGGGGGTCTGCTCTTTTTGTTTTGTTTGTTCATTCTCTCTTTTTTGGGAACGATTAAAAAAACGTAGATTTTTTAATTCGTGCAATTCTTTGATGATGTTTATGTTCAAGCCATTACTTAAATTTATTTTTAATTTTATTCTTACAAACTATCCATATGAGTTCAAAGTACAGAAATATTTTAAGTGCAATAAAGAACGATTAAAAGTTTTTGTTGTGGTTGTGAGCTCCGCAGCTCAGGTGGGTGGGTGTTCCCAGCCTCACTGTTAATGTGTCACCTGCAGCCCTGATGGGGGCAGAACCTCTGCACCTTCATAACCAGCTTTACTCCGCAGGTTGTCAGAGTCGGAGCAGGCGGGCAGCATGGGGACCGGGTTCTACATCAGTAAAGCTGTGGGCATCGGAGGGATCTTCGTTTGTGTGGCTGCCTTGTCCACCATCATCGCTCTGTCTGTCGTTTACTCCCAGGAACGGTCCAAAAACCTCCAGGTCCCACCAACTGAGGGAGGAACCACCGCCGAGCCCACCACCACCACCCCTGCCCCCTCCAACCAATCGTGGGACCAATACCGGCTGCCCAAGAGCCTGGTGCCAAAGAACTACAGGGTGACGCTGTGGCCCCGGCTGAAGAAAGATCCCCAGACTGACCTCTACATCTTCACAGGTGAGACTTTATGATGGAAACCATCAGGATCCAGACTGGTTTCTGTCATTCGGGCCCAAAACAAAATACGTCCTGTCTTCACCCACAAGAACTAAAACCAGAACAAGAAGTAAAACCAGAACAAGAAATAAAACCTGGAAGAGTTTCCTCTCTGCTGATCAAGAGGAACCTACAAAGTTCAATATGACTATTGCTTCTTCACACTTTTATTCTAAAATCAAATTATTTTATTTCTGATCACAAACATCAGTTTTACTTTCTGACATTAAAACTTTTAATAAACGTCTAAAACTGAAGCTGAGAAACATATTAATAATTAATAATGGCTGATGTTGTTAAACACAAGTTCACCTGAAAAACAATAAGGCATGAAAATCAGCATGAATGAAGATTTATTCAATAATTATTCCTCTTTCAAAACGCCAAAATTATTAATTACCCAAAATACAAAGTATTTTTCTTATTATTATTCTGACTAATGTCCTTTGAGGTAATCAGCTGTTCTTTAAAGTAAAAACCAAAATATGAAGCAGAAAGGCTGAAGTTTACCAGGCCATTGACTAAATTATCAAAATTAAAATTGTTGAGATTTTTAAAAAAATCCTCCAATGGTCGAGCAGCAGCTCTTCGTTCAGGTCACCGTTTGTTTTTTTTTCCAGCAGATGAAAGTCGATCAGGAAAATGATTTTAATCCTGATTATGTGAACCTGCTCAAATGTCTGTTTGTGTTCATCTTCACTTCCTGAAGCTCTGAAGGCTGGTTCGGTCAGGCCGAAGGATTCTTTTATCGCTCTGTTAAACATTAATAAATGTTTAACATCTGAAGCTGCATCTCTGTAAATCTTTACAGGTTTTAGATTAACAGTTCAGCCAGAGCTGAGCCAGTCAGAAGTATAATCACAATGTATGGTGATTCAGATTATTTAATCCCTGCGTGTCATGTTTCAGATTCTTTAATCCCTTTGTGTGGTGATTCAGATGATTTAATCCCTGTGTGTCATGTTTCAGATGATTTAATCCCAGTGTGTGTTGTTTCAGATGATCTAATCCCAGTGTGTGTTGTTTCAGATGATCTAATCCCAGTGTGTGTTGTTTCAGACCATCTAATCCAAGTGTGTGTTGTTTCAGATGATCTAGTCACAGTGTGTGTTGTTTCAGATGATCTAATCCCAGTGTGTGGTGTTTCAGATGATTTAATCCCAATGTGTGGTGTTTCAAACAATTTAATCCCAGCCTGTGTTGTTTCAGAATATCTAATCCCAGTGTATGGTGTTTCAGATTATTTAATCCATGTGTATGGTGTTTCAGAATACAGTATGTAATCCCAGTGTGTGGTGTTTCAGATGATTTAATCCCAATGTGTGGTGTTTCAGATGATTTAATCCCAATGTGTGGTGTTTCAGATGATTTAATCCCATCCTGTGGTGTTTCAGAATAATGCATCTAATCCCAGTATGTGTTGTTTCAGACTATCTAATCCAAGAGTGTGTTGTTTCTGATGACCTAGTCACAGTGTGTGTTGTTTCAGAAGATCTAATCCCAGTTTGTGGTGTTTCAGATTATTTAATCCATGTGTATGGTGTTTCAGAAGATCTAATCCCAGTGTGTGGTGTTTCATGGTGTTTCAGGGGACTCAGTGGTGGAGTTTGAATGCGTGGAGGAGACCGACCTGATCCTGATCCACTCCAACAAGCTGAACTACACCAGAGAGGACAATGGGGAGCTGGCGATGCTCACTGCTGCTGAGGGCGCACCCAAGGAGCCCTCCATCAAGTCCTCCTGGCTCCAGAAGGTCACCCAGTACCTGGTTCTGCAACTGGACGGTAAACTGGTGAAGGGCCAGAGGTACCACCTTTCTACCAGGTTCACCGGAGAGCTGGCTGATGACCTGGGAGGGTTCTACCGGAGCGAGTACGACGACGAGGACGGAGTCCGAAAGTATGTTTGTTCCCTGTTTGTCAGTCTTTAATTATTAATTCATTCAGAGGTCGAAGAGTTTCAGCTGTTATCAGCTGGAACGCCATTTCAATCCAAGTATTGATGAATTTCAGAGTAAAACATTTTAGTTTTTATAAAACTGATTATTTGATGTTGTTGTTCATATTTTCTTTTTATTTCTTTTTGAATTATTTAGCTTTTTTTCCCAATAAATATCTCTATAAAATACATAAAAATCCCTTTGAAACACACTGTTCTCTGAAGTTTCATTCAGTCTTTATTTCTTTTAGCTTGTATGTCTTGCTATTTTTCAACGTTTAGCTCATTTTAGTTTTTTAGCAAAGTTCATTTCTGTTTGTTCTAACTTTAACTCTTCATTCTCTGGTGAACTCAGCATCACTTAGAGTTTTCACAGAAAATATAATTTGTCCAGTTGTTTTAATTCAGATGGCACAAACTGTCAGAACACGACGTGTATATTTTATGTAAATAATTTGTCCGAACGTGTTAAACTGTTGCTCCTCTTGCTTCCTGTCAGGATTGTTGCCACCACCCAGATGCAGCCGACAGACGCCCGGAAGTCTTTCCCCTGCTTCGATGAGCCGGCCATGAAGGCGTACTTCAACATCACTCTGATCCACGAGCACGGAACCGTAGCGCTCTCCAACGGCAAGGCCATAGGTCAGTCTGAAAACTCTGGCTGCAGGAAGCATAGGGTATGAAATCAACAGTTTGCGAATAAAATAAATATAAGTTGTTGGGGTGAGGATCAGAACCTTCAAATCTGAGGCCGTGGTCCTCAGTCAGAGGGTGGACTGTGCTCTGCTGGTTGGGGTGAGGTTCTGCCTCAAGTGGAAAAGTTCCAATATCTCTGAGTTTCGTTCACAGTGAGAGAAGAATTAAGCAGGAAGTTGACAGACAGGCAGTGTCTGCAGTATTGTGGACTCTGTACTGGTCCATTGTGGTGAAGAGGGAGCCAGTCTGAAAGTAGAAGCTCTCTGCTTACCGGTCAATAACGTCCATACACCTATGGTCCTGAACTCTGGATGGAGACTGAAAGAACCAGATCCTGGATCCAGGAAGTCTAAAAGAGTTCTCTCTGCAGGGTAGCTGGACTCTCCCTTGGAGATAGGGTGAGAAGTTCAGTTCTCCAGGAGAGACTCAGAGTAGAACCGCTGCTCCGCCACATCCAGAAGAGACAGTTGAGAAGTTTCAGACATCTGATAAACATGGACCCTGGACGTCTCCCTGTGGGAGGTGTTCTGGACATGTCCAATGGAAACAAGACCCTGGAGAAGACCCAGGACATGCTGGAGAGACTATGTCTCTCAGCTGGTCTGGGGACATCATGGAGTCCTCCCAGGCTGGCTGGACCTCCCTGCTCAAACTGCTGCCCCCGAGACCTGAGTCCAGAACCAGATGATGGATGAACTGAATGTTCTTCAGATGAGGTCAAGAACATCTTCAAGAACCCAAATGTTCAGTTTTTGCTCAGCATGCCACATCATCTGCTCAGAAACTACAAACTTCTGTTAAAAGTTTTAAAAAAAAAAAAACATTAAATGTAACAAAACTTTATTTTTTCCATGTTCTTGTTTTTTCTTCATGTAGAAACAACTAACGTCACCATCGATGGGCACAACGTCCAGCAGACTGTGTTTGAACAAACAGAGAAGATGTCCACCTACCTGCTGGCCTTCATCGTCAGCGACTTTATTCCCATCGGCAACACCATCGACGAAGTCGAGGTAATTCCTTCAGGACCAGAACCTGAACAGAACTTACACTCTCAGTACCATCTGGGACAAGTTTCAGGCTCAGCATCTAAACTATATAATAATAAAATAATTATAAACTTCTGGAGCGTCGTTGTTGTCACTGAAACATTTGGTTAATCAAAAAGATGTTTATGAAACTGGAAGCTGTTATTCACACATACGTCCTCTAATGTTTAGTTTACCGTACGGTTAAATATCTACAAACTGAAGTCCAGTTTCACTTAATCTGATGTCCTGAAAAATGTTTTAAAAGTTATTTAGCTGCTGCATCACATCTGCTTCACGTTTGTTCAAAGGATGTTTAGATTGAAAGTTGTGACATTTTATCAAACGACCCATCAGCCCTCCATCACCGTGCTGACAGCTGGGAGGAGCTGTTTGCTGCAGTGCATTCTGGGAAAATGTCTGTGCTTTTGTCTGGTTCTGTCCCAGACGACTTGTGGTTCCATCAGATGAAACTTTCCAAACCCAAGTCGAGCTGCCATGTTGTTTTTAGATAGAAGAGGCCATGACCTTTGACCTGCTGACTGAGGCCTGTAGAGCCACTGCACGGTCTGACCTTCAGGGTGAATCTGCTGTAAAAATAGTCTGAAATGTTTCTACATGTGAAGAATCTTTCTTTCTGTAGAACGATGGGCTCTAAATGACCTTTGACCCTTCCCACGTTGACAGCAGCAGCTGCTCCTCGGGGTCATTGCTGATGTTCCACCTTGGTGTTGTGTTAACTCACACCTGTCCGTTCCAGAGCAGCAGAACCTCCTGACGAGGCTCAGACCATCAGCAGTTCCTGATCCTAGACCTTTGAGGTCCAGGGGAAGCAGCAGGACTGGAACCAGATGTTAATCTTTGACTTTTGGTTTCTGTTTATAAAAATGACTCTGTGGATTCTGTTGGGTGTTTTTGTTGGAGGTCAGAGCAGTATCACTTTAGACGGATCTGTTTTTATCTTGTCCTGACTCATAAAACTGCAGGTTTGAAAGAGAGTTTACATTTTTCTCATCACGTCTGCAGGTTCTGCAGAACTTTATAATTTAATCCTTATAATTTACTGTTTTGTTTGTGTTTTTCAGTGACCGACTCTCAGAGCTCGATTCAGATGAGCATGATGATGTTTGTGAAATAAAGGGTGAAGGTTTTAAACTTCAGAACTTTAAAGGTTATTTTGAACAACATGGAGCAGGACGATTTGTGTAGGAATGTTTTGACTCAAATACTTCATCAGAACCTTGGTACGACTAAATAAACTGGGGTTTTCCTAAAAGAATCGATTTGAACTGGTTCACCTAAATGAACGGTTTAACTGAATCGTTCAGATTCACCTTGAAAATCCTTTAAGGTTTAACAGACACTGATGTGTGTTTTTTTTTGTGTGTGTGTTTTGTGTGTTTCAGATCAGAATCTTTGCCCGCAGGTCAGCCATCGAAGCCGGTCAGGGACAGTACGCCCTCAACATAACTGGACCCATCCTGAAGTTCTTTGAGGAGTACTACAAGGTCCGCTACCCGCTGCCCAAATCCGGTCAGTTCTCCACACAGAAACCCGTCCAGACAAACTGATTACAGACTGAAGACACCTGAGTCCCTCGTTACAGGACACACCTGAGTTTAACGTGTCGCTCCAGTTAGCTTCCACCTGTTTTTTATACGGTAAACATTGAAAACTGAAACGTTCTGAAGCTTTTAAATGGACTGAAAGGACTCGTTCATCTTTAATCCAAAGATTCAGAGGAGAGAAGTTTAGAAAAACGTCATTTTTTTTATGCTTCTGTTGGAGAAAAATCTTGAGATATCTCTGGAAGCCTCTTCATGGCCTGTGTCTATTGAAAGTCCCTTCGTGACTTCTATACAAGATGTGGAATAAAATAATCTCCGTACCTTCAGTGCACGTGGCTTGTCTCTGGTGGGACTTTCGGCACCCACCAGCAGACCTGGCCTCACGAAAATCAACCGGAGGACTTTCAGTTCAGGAGATTATTCTCCTCCTTGCACATTTTCAGGTCCAAGCCTGGTGTCAGATGTTGGGACTGGCCTCAAAGGACCAAAATGTTGAAGAAAACTACTCTCGCTTAACTTACTTACTCAAAAAGAACCACAATCGATGGCGGGAGAAGATTTTTAACCAGCATTTTACTCACAAGGACTCATTGAAGACAGATTGCGTACACGTAGATACATAATGCACGGAACGAGCGTTTGCTGCAGACTTCTACACCGCAGCAGAGCCCAGCGGGCGTTCCCTCACAGCCAGACGCACAGAAATGATCCACGGCCGTCTGCGATCGGCCTCCGGCTGGAGATAAGAAGATGTTTTGGGCAGGTTTTCGTGGTGACAGTGCCAGACTGCGTCCACGTCGAGATGATAGATCGTTTCAGACTCAGAGCAGGAGGGAGTTATGTTCTCAGACATATTATAGAAACACATTAAAAATATTCATACCAAAAATTCTCTTCTACGTAACGACCATCACATGTTCTTTACCTCCTCAGGTGAGGGTTATGAGCTGGTTTTATCACCAGCACATGGGCTTTTACCATCAGAACGTTTTAATCTTTACCTTTTACAACAGCTGGCTTCTGCCGCGTTAACGGTTTTCATCATCGTAAAACATCATCGCCCGTCTCTCCTGTCCGTTTATCTCAGGCTCATCTCATAATCAACGTCACGCTTTTATCAGTTTATTATCTCCCAAGGAGATGCGACGAACAGATTGTTTCACGTGTTCACCGTACGGTAAAACATTTCTTCTGGTTGCAACATCTGTGGGTTTTCAGCTCCTCGCCCTTCTTTGAAAACATGTGGTTTCCCTCTGAACATGGTGGTTACATTGTTGTCCCGCAGCCATGAAAGTTGAGCCGTCACTGAATTACTTGTGTGTTTGTTAACAAAATATCTCCTGAAACCCTGGATGGATTTTATTGAAAGTGGAGGAATGACTACTGTTTAGAGTCAGCTTGATTCAAGATGGCCGCCACAGCTCATGGAACTATGCAAAATATTTATACCTCAGTCATTTTGGCAGAGAATGGGCTAAAGTCTGGTGTGGTAGTAGCTGAGAGTCATCCCCAACACGTAATGTGAGCTCTGACTGTTTCACTTGGAAGGATTTTGATGCTTTACCTCTGAAAATGTATTAAAGTATGATGCCTCCCATCTGTCTTTCTGTCCATCTGTCTTTCTGTCCATCTGTCTTTCTGTCCATCTGTCTTTATGTCCATCTGTCTTTATGTCCATCTGTCCTTCTGCCCATCTGCTTTTCAGTCTTTCTGTCCATCTGTCTTTCTGTCCATCTGTCTTTCTGTCCATCTGTCCTTCTACCCATCTGCTTTTCTGTCCTTCTGTCCATCTGTCCTGTGGACAGTGTTTTTGTTCGAGCTCTAAACTGAAAAGTTTTACACAAAAAGCTCAAACTGCACAGCTCGACCCCTCTCGGGTCAAAAGTGATCCTAATTGATTTGAAGGGCATGGGGTCAAACTTCAAGGTCACCTTTTATTCTAACCTTGTCCCACTTGACATCAGAGTAACACAGACATGTCAAACATTTTTGTCTCCATCTGTCTGTCCATCAGACAGTAAGATGTTCATGGTGTAACTCCACAGGTGAGTTTCTTACCTGGTAGCTGCAGGTTCATGTTCTTTAATTTACCTCTTTGTCCATTCACACCATGAATGTCTTCATCGGTCAACATGAACTTTGACCCCACCACCGCCATGTAGAGACAACAGACTCGTTCATTGTTATGTACCGTTCTTGCTAATTTAGCGTTGGTTCTGATTGTTTTAATTTAACCTCTCATTTTTAACTTCTACCACCTCCAGCCGAGTCTTGTCACACTTTTTGTTTTTAAAGGACATCGAGGTTTTTGTCCAGTTTTCATTTATAAACACTGCAGGTATTGAAACAGGGTTTTCTGTGTCTGCAGATCAGATCGCTCTGCCTGATTTTAACGCCGGAGCCATGGAGAACTGGGGTCTGATCACCTACAGAGAGACGGCGCTGCTCTACGACCCGGTCTTCTCCTCCAACTCCAACAAGGAGAGGATCGCCACCATCATCGCCCACGAGCTCGCTCACATGGTGAGTGCTGGTCCAGGAGGGCCGGGTCAGGGTCTCTGAATTTCATTTCAGATTTCAGAACAACATCCCGTGGCCATCTCGCACCTCCTCCTCATTTCCTGATTTTAAATATAAAACTTTGTACTTAAATAATTAGTAGCGTGTGTAAAATGTTTGAAGTTGTTTTCAGGATTTAACATCTCGGTCATGAAGTGAGTTCTTGTTCTTCTCTTCTTGACGTCTGGTCTCTGCTTCCCCTCAGTGGTTCGGAAACTTGGTGACTCTGCGGTGGTGGAACGATCTGTGGCTGAACGAGGGCTTCGCGTCCTACGTGGAGTACCTGGGAGCGGACAAAGCCGAGCCCGACTGGAACGTGGTGAGGGTTTGACCTCCTCTTCATCATCAGGACGCTGATGGCGTTCTTCTCACGGAGACGTTTGCTGTTTCCTGACAGAAAGACCTGATCGTGCTCGGTGACGTCCACAGAGTGTTCGCCGTGGACGCCCTGACCTCCTCTCATCCCCTGTCCTCCAAAGAAGAGGACATCCAGAAACCGGCTCAGATCAGCGAGCTGTTCGATGCCATCTCATACAGCAAGGTGAGCGAACGCACGCACCAAGAGTTACACTGGGTAGCTGTCTCAAGCAGTCACTGTGTGTGTGTGTGTGAGGGGGGGGACACCTGGACAGGTGTCCAGTCCATCACAGAGACACAGGGACAGTTTACAGTTACCAGTTAGCCTGGTGTTTTAGTTCTGTGGAAGGAAACCTACGGGGAGAACACGTAAATCTACATAGAAAGGCCGGGAGTCAAACCTGAGACCTCCTCGCTGAGAGGAGACAGCTCCAACCACTGCTCCACCATCCCACCCTTCTTGTGATCACTGCAACGCTTAATAAACTTGATTTTATTCCTTTAACTTTTCTTTGAGCAGTAAAGATCCTTAAGTTTTAAAATGTTAAGATCAAATGGACAAACAACTTTTTTTTAAAACTTTGACAAAAAATAAAAAAGTTCAGTTCTTAAAAAAATTACAAGCATCAATAAATTTATATCAACAACAACGTTTCTGCTGTTGTTCCGCGTATTGTTTTTGTACTATTAGTGCTTGGCGTATTAGTGCTTGGCGTATTAAATGCGTGTACATATATATATATATATATATATATATAGTATATATATATATAATTGCTTAATGTATTTTTATTTATTGTTTTTCTTAGTTCATATCTTAGATCTTATTACTATTTTCCTTTTACAATTTATCCTTTTCTTGGATGTAACTGGGATCCTGTGTACACAATTTCTTTCCACCACATGTACTACATAAGGTCAATAAAGTAACATTGACCTTTGTCGATTGATCAGGTGTTATGCTGTGAATTGTGTTGAAATCAGAGGTATAAAAGTATCGAACATTAAAAACAGCAGTTGTTCAGCTCTGTACGGTTGGGGAATTTCCAGGCCCGGCTCTGCTTGGAAAGCGAGCACACATACACTCACCCACACACACACACACACGCGCACACACACTCAAGGCAAAAAAGGGAACTTGCAACACACACA
>JARVGV010000002.1:7729067-7739897 GCA_031762435.1 Hypsolebias longignatus
GGTAATACCAGATGGCTAGGCCTCAGATTGACAAAGCCCCTTGGATGAGGGGCGAAACGTATCTTTTTAACAAAAAACGAAGTCCAGATGACATGATTCAACCTTTTTTGTTTTCAAAATAAACTTCACCTCCAAAGGCAAACACAAACTCACACCTTAAAGAAACGTTTGCTGCCGGTGGTTTCAGTCTGGAAGGGTTTGACCTTTGACCTCTATAGATAAACTCTGTGCGTCAGAAGTGTGTGAACTCGCAGCTCCATGAGAACGTGCACTAAAACATTATTGTGAGTCTCTTATCAGCACAGAGTGCAGCTAATAAATAATCCATTTCCTGCTCAGAGGGACGCTGCTGATGGGGGAGGACGAACAGGGGGAGGACTGCGGGAGGATGGATAGAGGGAGGACAGGCCCAGTTGGGAGCTCACAGACCTGCTTGGTCTTTCTGACGGACGCTCTTTAGCTGCTCAGGACTGAATCTTCGGTTGTCCTCTCAGAGACCGGATCAGAACCAGGCCCGATGGAGAAAAGCTGCAGAGTCAGCTGGCTGTGTGTCCTCTGCGTCGTCCTGGCCCTGGTCTCCGTGGCAACCATCGTCGCCTTGTGGACCATCGCTCTGACAGGAGACAAAGGAGATGACGTCACGGCTCCTTGGGACAGGTGAGTGACTTCAGGAGGAGGTTCTAAAGAAAAAGGTGAGGATGAGGATTACAGCGTCCAATGTGTCTCTAGTATCCGATGAAGGAATGCATGTCACCCGCCACGAGTTTTAAACTAGGATCATTTAGTGAGAAGAGAACTTATCTCACTGCGAGATGTTACACTCAGACTGCGTGTTGGGGATGACTCTCAGCTACTACCACACTAAACTTTAGATTTTAAAAACCTGCAGGATCTTTGTGTTTTCTAGGTTTCAATAGCTGTGTTGACCCATACAGCAACCAATCACATGGGGTGAGCAATAAATGCATGGAGGACAAATTTAGTTCTCTAAAGGTGTTTTCAGGTGAGGCCACGCCCACCACCTTTACTGTGAACCAGAGCTTTAGAAAACTCATGAGACATTTTCAGCTCGATGACTAAAAATCTGTACAAGCATTTTGTTTAAACGTAATCAGTCCTGTTGACACCTTTCATTCAAAATGGCCGACTTCCTGTAAAAAAAAAACAGCATTCCTTCTGAACCACAGGTGTTTGCCTTTAGGGGGTGGTGTGGGGCCGATGAGTAAAAAGTTTTAAAAATAAATAACTTATTTTTAAACCCTGACTGAGGCATGTGAAAATGGCAAAAAGTAAATTCCCTGCAGATGTCCGGTGGCGCTCGGGTCTAACGAGTTACCCCGAAAGTCTGAGTTGCGCCTGAGAATAAACTGATTTGATGTAAACAGATTCAATCTGCTGGCACTTTGGGTTTTTATCTCCTCCAGGTACCGTCTGCCCTCGGCTTTGGTCCCAGAGTTCTACAACATCTCCCTGTGGCCTCGGCTCAGGCCCGACCCGACCTCCGGCCTCTACCTGTTCACAGGTTATGAGAATCGTCTTTATTGTGTTCCTGCGTCAAACAGCAGAGATCATTTGAAATACGACATCTTGAAATCTTTGTTTCAACAGGAAGTCCTGCAGCTAAAAACAGAAACGACACAAATAGTTTTTAAAAGCCAGAAGAAAGTGGATCAATGTTCAGTTGTTGTCTCCTGCTGATGATCTTTCCCTCCTTCAGTGAAATAAAGTGCAGGTTTGTCTCCGTTTGTCCACCAGGACACTCCGTTGTGCAGTTTGTGTGTCGGGAAGCAACAGATCTGATCCTGATTCACTCCAACAAGCTGAACTACACAAAGACGAGCGAGGCTCCGGCTGTCGGCCTCACCGCTGCAGGTACAGCAGCAGCTCCATCAGACATTTGTTCTGTTGCTCTTCCTCTTTTCGTCCCATTGCCTGGTTCTTTTCCAGGAGGAGGTTCTGCTCCAACAATCAGGTCCACTTGGCTGCAGCTGAAGACCCAGTTTCTGGTCATTGAGCTGAGCAGCAGTCTGACCGCGGGGCAGAAGTACCAGCTGACCGCTGAGTTCACCGGAGAGCTCGCTGACGACCTGGCTGGATTTTACCGGAGCGAATATGAAGACGAGGGAATCAGGAAGTGAGTTCTTTACGCCGTTTGTTGTGTTTGGACCGTCTGGTTCTTAACTTCAAACCCTTCCCAGGGTCGTTGCCACCTCTCAGATGCATCCGACGCACGCCAGGAAGACGTTCCCTTGTTTCGACGAGCCGGCCATGAAAGCTGTGTTTTATATAACCCTCATCCACCCGCATGGAACCGTAGCCCTGTCCAATGGCTACGAGACAGGTAACAAATCCATCCATCCATCCATCCATCTGTCTGTCCATCCATCAATCCATCCATCCATCCATCCATCTATCCATCCTTATCTTTACCTACTTCTTCCTTTTCGGGTCACGGGGGTCACTAGTGCCCATATCCAGCAGTCACTGTGTGAGAGGCAGGGGACGTCTGGACAGTCTTCAGTCCATCACAGGGACACATAAAGACAAATGAGACAATCAACCATTCACTCTCTCACTCTCAAATAGGAACAGGTAAAATGCTATTACCGTAATTAGCACGGTCAGATTTATATAATTCAATAAATCCTGAAAAGATTATCTGAAGTGTATTTTTCTCGTTTAGTTAAGGAAAAGTTATTTTCATTGACATGGAGGGGCGGGGCTTAAAAATTAAACTGCAGTGAGCCACCAGGGGGCGCTTCTCCTTTAAAGGTTTTACTTCAACTTCCTGCTTCCAGTCCTGTCTTCCGACACAAAACATCTCGATGTCTGTGGGTGGTTTTACAATTTTTTTTTTTTAGATCTAATCCTTATTTACGCAGCATAAAGGCCAAAGCCTTCCCAATCCACATGAATAATTAAAAAAAAAAAAAACATTATTTAACAGTGAGAGTTAAACAATAAAGTTTATAATTAAGTCAAAAAGTCAAAGTTGAGTCATACAAAACAAACAAAAGATAAATGTTAGAAAAATCATACATCAGTGTTTCTTATATTTCCAATGTCTCGTTTGTAAAACTCCTATGTTAACCTTTTTTTTTTTTTAAAGTTCAGGGTTTTATTATGAGTTATTTGCCTGTTACTCCTCGGCAAAAGGAACTGTGGAGTGAATAGATAAGATATTTTCAACGTGATAAGAGTGAGGAGGCAGCGACCATGTAGATGAAGGAAGTAGCTCCTCAGCAGACAAGAATGCATAAATAACTGTCCATGGTGACTTCAGTGAAGTGATTCTTCTCTCCTTGCAAGTACAGTACTGTATTACAGTACATCATTGTCAAACATCAGTCCTGGACTCCTGACTGAATAGTATTATCTATATTTTTTACCAATTACTTTCACTTCAAGACAGAAACACTGAGAGTAAAGGACTCAAATGAAATTTAAAGTCAGGTTCAGGATTAAAAGTTGAACCGGATTAAGGGATGACTGCCTCTTCCTCACCCTGTCAGGTTGATTTATACACAGTAAAAACTGTTGGGTTCTTTTAATAACTCAGATACTGGATTAAACCTGTTCAGTCACAAGTTGGGCTAGTTTGACAGATTGGGTCAGGTTGACCCAGTGGGTCGGAGATAAGTCAGGTCAATCTTCACAGTTCAACATGTTAAGACAGAAGTTTGTTAAATCAGACCTGACTTGACTTCTGTTTAAAGATGGAAGGACTAAAGATAAGATGGTAAAGCTACTTGGAAGAAGATGTTTAACACAGCTGGTTTTGTTAATAACTTCAGTTTAAAGGTGAAACAGCTGTTAGTGCCAGGTAGCTGTACGACCTGGCACTAACACTAGCTGTAAAATACAGTACTAAAAACAAGAACATCAAAGCAAATATGTTCTTGTTTTTAGTATTTTGCCTTGTTTCACGGCACCTTGATTTATTGTTTTGTACACTACTTTAGTTTAATGTTATTTTTTTTTGTACTTTATTGTTTCTGTCTTAAACAGGTCTCTCTTGTAAATGAGTCCTCGCGGCTCAATGAGACTACGGTAACCTTTTAGTTGAATGAATGAATGAGCTCTCATCATGCAGGTTTTAACTCGCCTTTTTTAATAGCTCGAGTTTGTTAACTTAGTCCAAATTTATGGTAGAAAACTTAACTCGGTAATGTAGGTTCAACCCAACTTCTGTTTTTAAAGTGCTATATTGTCATCTCTGCATTTAACCCATCATATGTGAGATGCACCCAGGTGGAGCGGTGGGCAGTGGGCAACCAGGGAGCAGTTACGGATTGGGCATCTTGCTCAAGGACACCATGACATGTGAGCATGGCGGGGAGTTGAACCTGTGGCTTTCTGGTCTCAGGTCGGCTGCCCTGCCACTACACCATCTCGGCCCCATATCAGCCTTTAAACTGCTGCAGTTTGTGACCGAGCTCTGGGTCAAACCTGGACCAAGTCGACTCTGAGTAGTTTTTATCTCGGCAGGCTCAAGGTTTGGTGGCACAGTTTGTAAAAGTTTTGTCCCAGGAATGAAGATAGACTAAAAAATAAAAAATAAAAAACTACTAAACTTCATTTACAAAAATACAAATAAAAGGGCTGACAAGGCAGCAGAACTTACAAACTGAGGTCAGACACAAAGAAGCACAGGAACAACCAGACGTGGCGTGAATAACGTGCAAAGCTCCAATGAAGGCTGTAAGGACTGGTGCTGATGAGGTGAACAGGGATCAGGTGTAGGTGGGCGTGCCATGAGGAGAAGACACTAATGGAACAACAAACCAGCACTGAGAAAATGCAGAAACTAAACACCACAACAAATAAAGATGAACAGAAAACCAAACACTGACAAACACCAACACTCAGCCGTGACTGGTTGCTCTGCTCAGATGTTGCTCTCATGTTTGCTGATGGAGAAGCTGTGCTGCACACCAGGTTTGAACCAACCAAGAAGATGTCCACCTACCTGCTGGCTATCATCGTCTCTGACTTCACGTACCTGAACGCCACACAAGGACCCACTCAGGTAACCCTCTGACATCAGAATCAGAACAAGCTTTACTGTCATTGCACTGTGATACAACGAAAACATGTACGTACAGTCGTCCGAAAGATGGACGTAGTGCACAAAGCTGCTGCTAATTAGCGCCGCCCTCTTATTCTTATTCAGAATAATATTTTTGCTTGGATGAGAAAAAGTAAGAAAACATGAGGATATAAGGTATAAAAAAAGATCTCTCACACCACGTCCTAGACAGGGCACGATTTGAGGCATCACAAAACCTACCACAGCAAAGCAACATAAATAGACATGATACATATAGGCCGGTGAAGGCATTGCATTTTAATAGCAGAGTCCAGAGCCCCCTCTCAGCCATTGTCCTCATAAGAGGTGTTAGTTATCGTCAGCTCGGTTGAGGTTCTGTCACATGTCCATGGCCTTGGGGAAGGGAGGGGTGAGGAGACAAAGCGTCTTTGTTTTTCCTTAACATGCCAGGAGCAATTGAGATAAGTCTGCCATCAAGGCCACAGTTTGGGTCAGGCAGAACTTGTAAATTGCCGTTTCTGCCTTTTAAAGTCTCGCTGGTACATTTCTCTGATGGTGACTCCAAACAGCCGAATCGATTCCTTCCTCCAAGAGTCGAGCTCACAGCTTCTCCAAGATTATTCCCAACCATTCGTGGGTGCTGCCAGAAAAGTTCACAGTCCTGATAAACAGCCTGCTCCATCTCTGACACAGCTCCACATAATTCAGTCTGAGTGCTGCCAAGCTTCGACACGCCCACACGTGTTTGTAGACAATCCAGATTTCACCAAGCCAAACAGCAGAATCCAGTTGTCATCATGAATCCAATTTGTTTTCGTCGAGGTAAGAGGGTCCTCCTTACCCTGACTTCCTGTCGAGCAGAAGGGCACGTTTGTCTTCACCCAAGAACAGCAAGAAAAAAAATCATCAATGACTTGGATGTTTTTATGACATTCATGAATTTTATTGATCGAACGTTTCAGAATCTAAATCTCCAGCTGTGGCTATCTATGGTAAAAACATTACTTTGAGGTCACATTTGATTTTGATGTGCAAATTATTTATTGTCTTACTTTAGGTGTCAAAATCAACGAGAAGAAAGAAACAGACAAACTGCATTTTCTGTGAAAAGTCAGTGTGCATGGTAAAATCTGCTGAAGAAGCTAAAACTGTTATTACAGCAAAACATTAGCTCAAAGTATCCACAGCTGTTGAGAACACCCATTTAAACGATCTCAGGAAATTTTGGATATTTGGAAGGAAACTATGAAGTGCCAGATCAGAACTTCTCTACTCTTCTTTAAATCCGTGCAGCGCTGAGCTTCTGTCATATGTGTACTTTTGCCTCTTTGTAGTTCTTTTTGTCTAAATTTAAATAAATCTTAGAGAAGGTTCTTGTTCTGCATTCAGATCCGGATCTGGGCACGCAGGAAGGCCATCGAGCAGGGTCAGGGAAACTACGCCCTGAATGTAACCGGACCTGTGCTGGACTTCTTCCAGTCTTACTACAACATCTCGTACCCTCTGACCAAGTCAGGTATGGATCATGTCAAACAGTCTGACCAATGGGAGCAGACTGTCCTTCTGACCTGCTGCTGGTGCTGAACTGGAGAGTCTCAGAATGAAGTTTGTGCTGGTTTTAACCACTGAAATCTGTTCCGACCCAGAACATGACATTGTGCTCAGAGCATCTACTCTTGAACCTCTGGTTTCAGATCAGATCGCGCTGCCAGACTTTTATTTTGGTGCGATGGAGAACTGGGGTCTGGTGACGTACAGGGAGACCAACCTGCTGTACGATCCTGAGACTTCGTCCAACAGGAATAAAGAAACCACCGTCACCATCATCGCTCATGAACTGGCCCACATGGTAAGGTTCTGATCAGTGGTGTGGTCTATATTTTTGTAGTAGGTTTACTGCAGTAAAGTTAGTTTTACATTGGACGTTGGCCACTGCTGAAGCCACGGAGCACGAATGTCCAATGTAAAACTAACTACCGTGGTCAGTCCCCACAGGTATACTGTGCTAAGAAACCAAAGTACACAGGTTAGTACAATGTATTCATCAATTTATGTTGATCTTTCAGCATATTGACGTTTTCCAAATTTCTCTGTTGATTACATTTGAATAAATGGACAACAAACTTTGTACAACAGTCGGCTTTGTATTAAAAACAGGGTATAGAATTTATAAAACAGCATCAAACCAAAACATGTTCAAGTAACGCAAATGTAATACTAATATAGCAAGCGCTGCATACAGATAGATTGTTACGGAAGTGCTTACCTGCCATTTAGCATATCGATGACACGTGCCTAATGATATGTCATGTCTCATTGGGCACTTTTAAGTGGGTATACTAAAATTCTTAAGGTTTTTTAGTGGGTATACTATGTGTATCCGCGTAGCGCGTAGACTACACCACTGGTTCTGATCAAATCCAGCAAGCGATGTTTGAGTCATGAGTCCGACTGAGTCCCGGTTCTGCTGCAGTGGTTCGGGAACCTGGTGACACTGAGCTGGTGGAACGAGGTCTGGCTGAACGAGGGCTTTGCTTCGTACGTGTCATACCTGGGAGCCGACTACGCCGAGCCGGACTGGAACGTGGTGCGTTCGGGTTTCTTCGTGTTCCATCATGTCTTAACGTCTTCTAAGTGACTTCCTGTCCGATTCAGAAAGACCTGATCGTCCTGGATGACGTGCACAAAGTGTTTGCCGTGGATGCTCTAACATCATCTCATCCGCTGACCTCTAAAGAAGACAGCATCGTTCTTCCAGAACAGATCATGGAGCAGTTTGATACCATCTCCTACAGCAAGGTCTGCAAGAACATTGAACTATTCCTTTTTAATGTTAGGATTTTTATCAAGGTGTGCTGTTTGTTCAAACAGTCCAATCAAATTCAACGTAAAGAAACTTTTTCTGCTTTAAAAACTGAATGCTTGTAACTTTTTGCTCACATGAAACCTCAAATGTCTCATGACTTGACCAACGTCTGACCTGTCTGTCTCCTCAGGGAGCTGCAGTGCTCAGGATGCTGTCAGACTTCCTGTCAGAACCCGTCTTCAAACAGGGACTCAGTGTACGTGTAATTTCTTCGTCATGGATGGAAAATACACCCTCTTCACTTTGTGATGTATCTTTGAGTCTTAAATCAGTTCCAGACTGAAGGTTTTCCTTCTGCTTGCAGAGTTACCTCAGATATTTCTCCTACAGCAACACTGTCGGCATTAACCTGTGGAAACATCTGGAGAAGGTAGAATGAGTTTTTAAATCCAAACATGCTGGTAGAACATCACTTGATGTTCCTCCACATGTTCTCATCTGACCTCCTCACTCTACGTGCAGATAAACATCTTGTGTTTCCTGCTGGGAGACTCAGTTTTAGATGTTTTCCATCACGTTAACACGGTTTCTGCAGGCGGTGATGGACAACAACGTGTCGCTCCCTCGTCAAGTTGACGCCATCATGAATCCCTGGGTGCTTCAGATGGGCTTCCCCGTGGTTACCATAGATACGAGCACAGGAACGGTTTCCCAAAAGCACTTCCTGTTGGATCCAGAATCGAATGTGACAGTGCAGTCACCTTACAGGTACTTAAATCACGTTGCACAATTTAAAAACTTCAACGTCACATTGTTTGAAGAACACAAAAATGTTCAGGCTGAAAAAGAGAAACATCTACCAAAACTCAAGGAAAACTAAAAGTTAAACAATTTGAAGGAAATGTGCAAAAAGAAACCCTAGTCCTGTTTGGGTCTCCAGCTCAGACTGCAGAGCAGAAACATCAGAGTTTCAACGGTTTCACAGACATTTGGACTTTCAATGACTGAACTGCTGTTTTCACATTTTTAACCATTTTTAACTTTAACTTTTTAGAAGATCAAGAAGTTCTTTGATCTGACTTCTAGTTTTCACACAAGAGACTGTTTATCTGAGGCTTACTTTATTTCTGCCTAAAGTGCTGCTGTGTGCTGCCCCTCCCCTTTCTGCTCCCCAAAAAAGCATGAATCACCATGGCAACCAGTGACTCAGCAGATTGTGGGTTTTCTACATAACCAGCATGCTTTCCTTCCTCCTATGTTTCCACCATGGCTGCCCCCATAGATCCTGTAGAATCATGTTGTCTCTGATAAGACTTTTAATGTTCAGTCAGAGGGTCTGCAAGAAACAGGAAACGGTTTGACCCTAGAGTTTCAAAATAAAGTTCATAGTCTTTTTAAAAAGAGTCGTCATAGCTTACCTTGTTTTAAGATAAGTCAAAAATTCCTGTTGAGCTTCAGAAAAGAAGCTGCACTGGTATCATTCAGTATTCCTGCTGAAAGTTTTGTGTTTTACTGTATTAAACATTTTCTATTGTCTTTACAAATCCCCAACTTTTACTTGTTTTACTGTTAAAAACCCGACATTAGGATGAGTCTCCATGTTTTGTGTGTCCTTCAGGTATGAGTGGAAGGTCCCTGTCCGCTGGATGAAGGACGGAGACGTCCACAAAAACCTCTGGTGGCTGATGGAAAAAGAAGGTGTGCAGTTATGCTGATGACACCCAGATTTTTTCTGTAGATGATAAAGTTCTGTTAAATTCTTTATGATTTTGTTTTCAGCTGAGAACCTGGACATGAGGACTGGGGCTTCGTGGGTTCTGGCCAACATCAACATTACCGGTTATTATCGGGTCAACTATGACCTAGGAAATTGGGAGCGGCTGTTTGCTCAACTCAGCTCAGACCATGAGGTAAATGACCCCGGCTCAGTGTACCTGTGAATGTGAAGCAGTTCCTGCTGACTATGTGAATGTGAATGTTCCTGTAAAGTGCCCTGAGACAACTTTGTTTTGATTTGGCATTGTATACGGTAAACAAACTGAATTTAATTTACTTTGTTATTTAAGTGACTGATGAATGGTGGTTTGTGTTTGGACTCAGGTGATCCCAGTGATCAACAGAGCTCAGCTGGTAGACGATGCCTTCAACCTGGCCAGGTCCATTTGTTTAACTGATTTTCTAGAAATCTTGAGCTCTAAAAATAACATTTTGCTTGATGAAAAGTTGTGACATCTCCTCTCTGCAGAGCTAAGCTGGTCTCCACCACTCTGGCCCTCAGGACCACCTCGTACCTGTCCCAGGAGACCGAGTACATCCCCTGGCAGTCTGCGCTCAACAATCTGCAGTACTATGAGCTGATGTTGGACCGAACTGAGGTCTACCAGCCCATGCAGGTGCAGAGTTCTCAGAGTTTGACTGCTGAGGGACTTCTGGCGGTTTAAAGAGATGAATCCTGTCCTCATGTCTCTGTGGTTCCTCAGGACTACATCAGGAAGCTGGTGACGCCGCTCTTCCTTCACTTCAAGAATGTGACATCAAACTGGAGCCATGTTCCTGAGAAACACACAGAGCAGTAAGATTCCCCACAGATTTACAACCTTCATTCTGAAGGCCAGAGGCTGACGGCAGGTCTTCATCAGCTGTTATGTTGCGAGTTTCACTTTTTATCCATCTGTTATCTTCCGCATATTCTGAAGTCGGGTTGCGGGGGCAGCAGCTTGAGAAGCAGGGCAGCTGACTCAGTACCCAAAAGTCCCAGGCTCGATCCCCAGTCATTGCACATCTCGTGGTGTATCTGAGCATGACACCCTGTCCCCAATTGCTCCACAGGCACTTTCAATAGCTGCCCACTGCTCCACCTGGGGGTGGATGGGTTAAATACAGAGAGTCAATTTCACTATTGTATGGGAACATATTTTGTACAATGATGACAACACATAACACATTATTATTATTATTATTATTATTATTATTA
>JARVGV010000002.1:7743784-7753957 GCA_031762435.1 Hypsolebias longignatus
GGAAGTAGGCAATTTTACCAGAGGTGGCCAGCATCATGAAGAGATGATTTAGGCAAAAAAATCATTTTTGAAAAAAATGACTTAGGCAATTATTTTAAGAAGGTGACGATATGTTCCCAGTCAGGACATGCTCAGCCTGATGTTGGAAAAACCCTTAAGACCCTTGAGAGGGAGGGCAGGGGGAGGGATCTGCATGTGAGTTCCTTCCAGGATTCATTCTGTCCTGGCCCACAGAGAATGTGTACTGCACCTGAACAGGTGTTTCTGAGCTGGGGTTTGCTCATTTACATAACCCATTCCAACCTGGTTCTGGAGTTCTGTCTCCTGTAACTCGTCCCGGATCAGTAACTCAACCCCGAATGTCTCCAATTAGGACTTTATAGAACCTTGTAGTCCAGAACCTCAGAACCTGCAGATTATTTGGTACCGAACAATTTGATCTCTGCTGCAGAGAGCTCTCGTTTTGAAAAGCTGCAGTGAAAATTCAGAATATAATAATCTTCTTTTGTTCCAGTTATGGCGTCGGCTCGTTCTCCTTCGCCTCGTTGATCTCTGGGGTCACAGCGAGGTTCTCCACACCTGCAGAACTACAACAGGTACGTTATCACAGCTGTATTCTGAAGCTAAATCCAGATGTTTGACCCGTTTGTCCTCCGACAGCTGCTGGACTTCGTGGAGGAGCACGAGGCTGCAGGGTTCGGTTCTGCGTCGCTGGCTGTAGATCAGGCCTTGGAGAGGACAGAGGCCAACATCAAGTGGGTGCAGCAGAACAAGCAGGAGGTTCTGGACTGGTTCCTCAGCCAGATATCAGAACATCAGCAGGACTAACTGGGAGCTGAGAGTCGAGGTGGAACATTTATAAAGCAGAGCTGGAGAACAATGTCGGGATCAGACTGTTTGTGCAATGAGCCTTTTTATTGGCCCGACTCATAAATCCACTCAGAACCAACGTTAAGTTTCAAAACATGATTCAACCTGAAACAAAAAATAAATAATTTAAAAATATTCTGCTAACAGGAAACTGCTGATCCTCTGCTGTGACAGTAATCACTAAAAAAAAAAAAACTTTTAAATCGACTCAGTTCTGCTGATGGTTCTGTGGTCATAAAATCATAAAACTTGTTTTTTAATCCTTATCTGTCAACTTTAACTCCCTCACCTTTACTGTGCAGTCAGTGATTACTTCAGGATTGTTTTGTGATGGCAGGTAAGACACTGACTCCTCGTGGTCAGGCTGGAGATGACACCAACAAACAGCTTCACCTTCAGTGAGATTCATCTGCTGGTTTTATGTTTTCATCTGTCATGACGTTCTGCTGCCTGTTAATGTTCAACGCCTGCCCTGAAATGTCAGATAAATCAGTGTTCATTCATTATAACTGCTTTATTTTGTTGGTTTCACTTCAACATCTTCTTCTTCTGTATTTTATTCCAGTTAGGCTGATTGGTACGGTAACTCTAAATTGTCCCTAGGTGTGAGTGAGAGTGAATGTTTGTCTCTTTGTGTCCCTGTGATGGACTGGAGACCTGTCCAGGGTGTCCCCCGCCTCCCGCACAGTGACCGCTGACCTGCAGATGAGTGTAACCCACAGAGTCCTGGCCTGATGATGTTGATCTTCTGTCCTGGTCCATCCTTTTGACCAGTGGCTGTTTAGTTTCCCTGATATAAGACTGATCACCCTCCTGACACTGAACAGCAGACACAATATTATTCTGTTCACTGATAAGACTCTGGCCCACATTTTGGATAAAATATGTTTGAACAAAGAAGAATCCGTCCAGAGGACCTGACTGAACCTGGTTAGATTTGTCTACCTGGATTGTTGAGCACGCATCAGGGTGTTAGACGAATCATTTTGGCTTCCTGAAAGTAAAACCATCAATGAACAAACTGCGTTACACAAGGAGCCGAGAATCATCAGCAGTGCTGATCTTTTCTTTTTTTATTGAGTAAAAACACAGTTCAGACTCAGACCAGGTTACATCTACACACCGACACAGAGCCAAGACGAAACAGCAGACATGCAGTCATTTACACAACCAGCATCCAACCAACATGTCAATAAATTAACAAAAACAAACAAATGTTTACCGGCGTTCCACTGACCTGCTCAATGACCTGAGATTTAAAACCATTAAAGTCACAAGCAGAAGGAAAGATCATGAAACTGCAACTTTTCACATGTTTGAAAATTTAAAAAAAACGTTAAATCAGATAAATCCGTTGTAGCTGGTGCTGTATTCAGACTGAAGCAAACACCAATGGTGATTTTACAACAAACATAAACAGGAAACAACATGACGATCTGATCAGACAGAGAAGTTGGTTTATTTTGTGACGAGCTTCAGCTCACAGAGAGGGCTTCAGGTCTCATGCAGGACACAGGAGGACACGCTGTTGGACATCAGGACACAGACAAACAGACTTTTTCACTGATGGAGCGACTGTTAGTTGGATGAGATGAAGCAGCGAAGTTAACGGGTTTGTTACGCTCTGAGGCAAAACGATTCAAAATGATCCTCTACATTTAAAACAATAATAATTTGATCTTCAGGAATATCAGTGATCTGTTCTGGAGGGGAATGCTTAGTCGCCTTTATCAAAATAATCTCCATAAAAGCAGCTGGAAGAAAGCCAGAACAGAATCTGTTTTATTCACTTATGGTCCAGTTTGAAGGTTTAATGAAGTACCCCTGGAATGAGTGTAGGGCCCGTTGTGACGTCACTAAGACCGTTTGTCTGTAGCCGACAGCTACATGCCTTTAGCATGGTGCTAGCACTCATAGTTAGGTTGATGATGTTCTTCAGCAAAACCTACAGCGAGACTATCGCACCAGACTAGAGACGGAGTTCTGAGGTCTGGGAGTCACCAGGATGCTGCCCCCCCGAGGACATCAGGGACATGTGGAGAGTTCAGTATGTCCATGGGACTAATCCACCTTTGGACAAGGAACAAAAAATGGATGACAACAGACAGAAAACTGGACGTCCACCCATCGTCCCTCTGTCCTGAAAGAACATTTTGTCCAATGATGATTTTAGATTGTCCTCTACCTTAAATTCATATTTATAACCAAAACAACCATTCCTTGAATGGATGCCGCCCAAACCTTTACAAAGATCTTAAAACAGCGCTCAGAGTAGATGTTAGGGATCACTCTCAGCTACTACCTCACCACATTTCAGCTCGACACGCGTAAAAAACGACTGAGCTGCAGCCATTTTTTGTGTTTGTCAAGGTTGGATCAATCAGGTTCTGAGAGTTCCATTAAGATTAGTCCAGTGGTTAATGATATTTTGCTGACAGATTTTACATACAATGTCCACTGCATGTCAAGTTTCTTTAAAAGGTGTCCATTGTCCCAGAAACAACCCAGAAATCAGCTTCCTGCAACATGGCCGCTCACGTGGAGAGGATGGAGACAAACCTGATCATTTGTTCCTCATGTCAGAGCACAGTGTCATGGTGGTACAAGTTGTGTCGTTTAGCCTCATGGCACAAAATAAAACATTTTAGAAACTTTTTTTAATTTACGGATCAGAACTTAAGATGAGCCTCTTTCACAAACACATGAAGTTGTTTGTTAAAAGTGCTGGAAGACAAAGACCCTCATCATGCATGAAGCTGCTGCTGATGGAACTGAGGATGGATGATGTGGTTTAGACCTTCACTTACATCATCATCATCATCAGTGATGGTTAACACAAGATGTTCACATGGAGAATCAAGAGCTTGGCATTCTACTGGAACGGATAACTTGTTCCTGAGCAGCAAGAAGTCAAAGAGGTTCGAACAGGAAGTGAATGTGTTTTGGCCCCGCCCCCTCCAGACTCCACGGCGCCTCATTGGAGGATTTTCTGTCGCGTGTCAGGCAGCTTGAGGGCCACCAGGCCGCCGCAGACCAGAGCTGTGAAGGACAGCAGGATGGGGATGGCCTTGGTGATCCCCACAAAGCTGGCAAAGATGGAGCTGCCCAGGATGGCGGCCAGCTTACACAGAGCGTTCAGCACGCCGAACGCCGTCGCCCTGCAGCAGATAGAACATTCAGACTCTGAGGCTTTTATTCTGAAGTTCTTTGTCTAACCACGTGCAGAATTTCAAGGGTCAAATATCAACATCACAAAAATATGATTTTCAGATTAAACAAAACCCAGAAACACCAAATAAGTTTAGTTGGTTTGGAAAAATGAACCTGCAGAGACTTTTGGACCGACTTTTATTTTGTTAGCGAGTCTACATCAACCTTTTCATTTATTTTAAAATAATAACATGTAAAAACAAGAAAAGGTGAAGTTTAGAACTGGGTCACAGATTGTCTGGATAAGAAAAAATGTAAATAATGTAAATGTATCTAATGTTTGTGAATAAATGAGGACTGGATGAAGATTTGGCGCAGTGCTGTGGGTTCTGATAAATGTAAATCTGACCCACGATGATGCAAACGCTGTGAAACTGACTGGATGTTGCACAGCAGGAGCTCAGAAAACCAGATCTGTCTCTGAGACGAGAACATTCAGTTTGGAAATGTTATCGCTCATGTGAGTCCGGGTGAGTTTTTACCTCTTAGAAGCAGGATAGAGCTCCACGGTCACCACCTCGATGCCGTTCCACGCAGCTGCGCTGACGCCGCAGAACAGGCACTGCAGAGCGATGATTGCCGACTGGCTGAAACTCATGAACAGGAAGAAGCTGCAGCCAGCAGAAATGAGCATGGATCCACCTGAGGAGACCAGAAAGCCTCGGTGACGGAGCGGCAGAGAAAAGCCACCATGTCAACCTGCTGGGCCGTGCCTCACCTATGATCCGAACCCTGCCGACCTTCTCCACGAAGAGCGCCGAGATGATGTTACCCGGTAACACTGCCAGGCTGCCCAGGAAACTGACCAGGTAGATGAGCACGTCGTTGTCCTCCACCGTGTCCGGTCGGCCATGTTTGTTGTGCTCAAACGTTGTGTTCTCCATCCTGCAGTCGATGAACTTCTCCCCCCACAGGTCTACACACAGCAGGAGGTTAGGAGGCCCAAAACGAGCTCAACTTTCCTGTTAATTACGTGTCTTCAGTCGGCCGTGACATTCAGACTCAACGTGTTTGCAGATGATGTGTTTTTTTTTTTTTTTATTTGAGCTGAACCGTTAATCTTTCAGGTTCAAGACGACTGTCTTGTTTTACGGACAATAATCTGAAAAGTGCAGTGTGTTAGTTAGAAAAGGTGCGCCTGCTTGTGAGCTAACCTCAAACTGCAGAGGTTTTCAGAACCGGACCAAAACAGATCAGGTCTCCAGGATCTGTGCACCTTTGGACCCTGAGGTGGGTCAGAATAATCGCTGCTGACCCCCTCCCTCCCTGGACTCCCCTCCTACCAGCGCCAGCGGTCCATCAGAATCGTGACGTTTAGTTTTTGTGTTTTTTAATAATGTGAGCGTTGTTACACCGAGTCACTGAGTCAAATGACTTGTGTCGACTTGGATTAAAGAACTCCATCCAGACTGGATGAAGTCCATGTGACAGAGTGGACTGAACCATCGTAAATCCTTGTCCACGTTTGTGTAATTTGGTTTATTTTCTTAAATGACATCATCTCCGATGTAGAAACTGAGAAAGTTAACAAAGGTTTGATTAACCTGCAGCTTTGCTCGACTCGGGGAGGTTTTAAAATCTGGCTGGATTATTTCCCGCCGCTGGAAGACTAAAAGATGGTGATAATGTTTTCTGTGACTGACTGTTAGCAAAATATCTCATCAAAGGACAGATTTTAATGAAACTCTCAGGAATCCATGGATGTGCGACTACGACCAATTCAAGATGGCTGCCACAGCTACTTGACGTTGTTAAACACAAATAATAACTCAGTTTTACAGATACTGAGCTTAAGTCTGGAGTGGTAGTAGTTGAGGGTCGTGCCCACCTCGTACTCTGAGCTCAAACTGATCGCTCATGAAGTTTTATTTTAAGGTTGGATGAAATCGTCTCTGACTCTATTGCTTCTCAACAATTGATGATCCGAGTTTAAAGAATGTTTTATTAGTCTAATCGTGTTAAATTAAGACTGCAGGAGCCCGCGCTCGGTTCTGGTTCTGTTCAGGACTGAGCTGGGCCTGTTTTCAGACACGGACTGTCCTGAGACAAACGTTTTATCAACAAACCGACCTGTGGGTCTCAGTGGAGGACGCCCTCCTGTCCTCTGGATCAAACTCTGAAACAACTGGAGCTCCTCCCACTCTCCCCTCCAGGTGAACCCACCTGTGTTGTAGAAGATGGTGGAGCGGATGGTGCAGTTCTCAAACACGGTGTCCGTGGACCTGACGTCCTCAAAGAGACAGTCTTCGAACAGAGAGTCCTGGAACCTGACCGACTTCATCTTGATCCGGACGAACCTGCGAGGATGGGATGGGACACAGACCAGCAGACACACAGAGGGCCTTTCTCAGTGCCCAGCTCCGACCCGGGTTCCTGGGAACCTTCAGGAACACGAGGACAGACCGGATCACGGCTGACGACGGAGTCTCAACTCAACGAGGAAGAACGACGAGTCCAAGCAGAGGTCTAGGTGAGCCTTCCTGTCTTTTCCTGACTCAGCACTTATTCGTTTACTCTTTAGACATTCTTCTGTAGCTATTTTAGACTAAACTATTTCATCATACATTCAGCTAGTTAAACCATTCAGCTCGTTCAGAACGCTACGGCTTTAACTTTAGTTTTTGGCAACTTTACCCTCTTTAAATGATTTACTGTACTCTACTTTTTTCTTCAAATCCTTGAAACAAAATGTTGTGCTCTTTGAACTTTAGCTTTTGGTTACTGCTCTGAATAATTTAACTTTCACCGTCCATTCAAATCATTTTAGCTTTCAGCTAGTGTTTTGATTATTTTAGCTTTCAGCTGCTACTTTTTAGTTTTAGCTTTTATTTCAAAGACGCATTTGACATTCCATAAAATTAAAAAATTATTGGGCTTTTCAGAATAAAATGTATAATTTCTCATTTTCAACGTTCAATATGTTCCTCAGAGAATAAAGAACTTGTTTCAGATATTTACAGCTTGTTGCATTGTGCATTTTTTTTGTTGTGACACGACGACGCGGCTGTTTCTGACTGAGAGTTGTGCGTCGCTGCTGGTTGAAGCAGAACGCTCGGACGATGTTCCCCAGAGAACCAGAACCAAGACACGAGCACAGGTTGAGAAAGACCTCCAGTAAATGTGCACCAACTTCTATTGCTATAGAATGGACAGAACCGGCCGTATGTGGGAACTCCCAGCATGCACTGCTTCGTATCTGAGAGGCATGTTGGGCTGAAAATGGTGGAAGGATCATTTCCGTGGCAACATGTCCCATTCTGCTCCGATCCAAGTGAAAGCTGGAACCCGTTCTGTCCGTTTCATTCTGACAAGCCCATAGAAGCTGTGGAATGTTCTGTGTATGTTCTCTTACAGGGAGAACATGAACAGCTGTGGAACGTTCTGCGTATGTTCTTGGACAGGGAGAACATGAACAGCTGTGGAACGTTCTGTGTATGTTCTCCTACAGGGAGAACATGAACAGCTGTGGAACGTTCTGCGTATGTTCTCCGACAGGGCGTGCAGCTCCCTGCTTCGATGAGAAGTTAGCAGAAGTTAACGTTCTGCTGTAAAAAAGTGATGAGTCATGAATGTTTTAACGGAGGCAGAGAAACAGAACAGAAACAACAAAACGTTCATTTTTTTCCCAGAAGGTTCTTGGATGTTTCAGCTGGACTTGGGAAACCGGACCTCTGCTCAGAACCAGCCAGGTGGTGTTGTTAAACCACACACAGAGAATCAGCTGGTTTCACCCTCCTGCTGTCCTTGAGTCAAAATGAGCCATGTGGACATTTTGACCCAAGGACAGCAGCGGGGTCAAACACCAGATTTACAAAAACTGTTTTTGTCACATCAAGTTTGTAATTGAAACATATGCAGCATCAGTAAACTCTGTTCAGTGGAGTGATTTGGACATGCCTGTCTTCCAGCACCTGTCAGCAGGTGCTGCAGCACCCTCAACACCCACACTTCCCCTCACCCTGTTCAGACCCGAGGGGTAAAGGGTGAGACATTTTGCACTTTTAAAAACTCCAGCGCCTCTTTCAGGTGTGATTTGGGAACAGGGTTTGAAGGGATGGAGGTCTGTTCAGGGGTTTTGGACTCACTGGTTCTGAGTCTGCTATCGCTCCAGCTGATTGTAAACATCCTGACGAAGAACGAGGTTGACGCCGCTTTTCATTTTCCTCAGAAGATGCTAACTGAAACTCTCAATGACTGAAACCAGGCTGCAGGTGTGAGTATTCACTGAGCTAACAGCTGAACCAGGACTGAACCAGGACACTCAGCGGCTCCATCAGTTCAGTTTTTACACAACCCTTCAGAACATTTTGTTCATATCCCACCACAGACGGCTGGACAGCCATCATCAGGGAAAAACACCTGAGTCACAGTCAAAAGGAGCATTTTGTTCAGTGTTGTGAACATTTGGAAGGAGAAGAGTGAATTACTTTATTTTGTTCCACATATGAACAAAGCATCAATTTGAATGGGTTAAATGTTTTCAGATGACAGTAAGACAAGCCGTACGTGGAGGCACCCCCCCCCCCCCCCCCCCCCGTCTGGAGGGGCTTGAATAGTGAATGTTTGTAGTTTTGGAGATGAGGGTTTTTCTGGACTAGACCTGAACGGAGAATGGGAGTAATAAACCTACAGTAAAGGTTTTTGGTGCGAGATATTCAGGTGGAGGAGTTACATTGTGGAGGAGAACAGGCACAGTGGTGGAGTCAGGGGGTGGCTAATGGTGGCCTTGGCCCCCCAAAGATTAATCTTGGGCCACCCCAATCATTAGAGGAAATTATAATTTTTTAAGAAATATTAAAACCAGAAAGTATAGTTTCCTTAAATGATTGGGATGACTGGTTTACACACCAATGAAAATTAGAAGGTGAGAAAAAAACTGGACGTTCCAAAATGGAACTTGATACCTCACTTATTTTCCAAGCTGCTCACAACATGCACGGATGAATGGAGGGCATATACTCCTCTTTGCTTCACGTCAATAGATAACTAAAAATACTGTGTCCCAGAGCATGACCTCCCAGCTCCTGCATGCTCCACGTCATGGATCTGCTGCCAACAGTGTCCTGCAAAGACTGTCTGGGTCATGAATGAGGTTCTGTCAGACTTTATCTGGTTTTACTGAAACTAAAAGAAAAGCAGCAGGAGCTGATTCAGACATATTTATGTCCTGTTGGATGATCGGACAGCGCTTAGGCCTCAAAGGGCTAAACCACTTTAACCCTTCACCGGCTCTAGACTCAGAGTCGGAGCAGCTCCTCGTTATCACGACTCAGTGCTTCCAGGAAACGCCGGAGCTTAAGACCTGGTTTGTTCTGCTTCTCTGCTGTCAGAGAAGATCCAGAGGAATCGAAGCAAACGCGTGAAGACCAAACTACGAGAGCAGGAGGTATTCAGGCAGCTCTGAGTTTCACTCACTTGTCTCGGATGTACTCTCCCTCCTTGTGGACCTGGTTCTCCAGAGAGAAGTTGAAATGGAAGTTCTCCACTCGCTCTCGGTGGAACGTCTGAACAAACGGAGAACACAGTGAATCTGGGTAATTATTTCAATAAGACAATTAAAGTTGAGCTGAATAAATTCATGCAGCTGTCTCAGTGAAATAATACATTTACTGTATACAGTATATATATAATTTGTTATTCATTTAAATAATATTCTATATTTCTGTACTTCTTCACATTATTCTCCTGTTAAATCTCATAAACAGTAAAATTTTAATTTACAGCATTTAAATTAGATTTAAAATGTTTAATTGTTGAGAGCAGAAATATTCTAATTTAAAATTAACATTTGTGTGTTTTAGATTCTGCCTCGTTTTTGTTCAGCCTCTGAAGTTACACTCAACATGAAAGAAATGTCCCATGAGGCTTTCCGTACTTCTGCATTAAACCAGAGAATCCTGGTTTACAACAATTTGTTCCTGACACCAACTAATTTTGACTTTTTACATTTACAAAACCGGACGAAACGATCGATGTGACAAAATTAATGAATCCAGGATTTTATTTCTTACAGCGTACTTTTGAAAACGAGTTTATTAATTTTATAACATTAGAAATTGAGTTTCCTGAGTTCTGAAGGAAAAGTAAAACATC
>JARVGV010000002.1:7766013-7776524 GCA_031762435.1 Hypsolebias longignatus
CATCCATCATCCAACCATCCATCCCTCTGTTCATCCAATCATCCAGCCATCTATCCATTCATTTCTCCATTCATCCATCATCCAACCATCCATCCCTCTGTTCATCCAATCATCCAGCCATCTATCCATTCATTTCTCCATTCATCCATCATCCAACCATCCATCCCTCTGTTCATCCAATCATCCAGCCATCTATCCATTCATTTCTCCATTCATCCATCATCCAACCATCCATCCCTCTGTTCATCCAATCATCCAGCCATCTATCCATTCATTTCTCCATTCATCCAACATCCAACCATCTATCTATCTGTCCATGCAACCATCCATCATCCATCCATCCATCCCTCTGTTCATCTGATCATCCATCCATCTATCCATTCATTTCTCCATTCATCCAACCATCCATCCATCCATGCAACCATCCATCCATCCAACCAGTCATCTATTCATCCATCCATCCATCATTTCATCAAAACATTCATGCAACCACCATCCATTCATCCATACTGATTCATCCATACTGGCATTTGTCAGCTATTCACCCATTTATCCATCAATCATACATCGATCGATCCATGCAACCATCCATCCATTCTTCCATCCAGCCATATATTCATTGTTCCATTCATTCCTCCATCCATGCAACCATCCATCCATTCATTAATCCAACCTTCCAATCATCCATCCATCCATCCATCCAAACTGGCATACATTCATCCATCATTTCATCCAAACATTCATGCAACCATCATCCATTCATCTATATACTGGCATTTGTCATCTATTCATCCATTTAGCATCCATGCAACCATACATCCGTCCATTCATTGCTCCATTCATCCAACCATTCATGCAACCATCCATCCATCCATCTGTTCATTCCTTCATTCATCCAACCATTCATCTTGTTCAGGTTAGTGGTAAACTGGTGTCTATTTCCAGTCTTCACTGGGCGAGAGGCGAGGAACACCTGGACCAGTTGCCAGTCCATCCTAGGACCATGAAGAGAAAACCAACCATTCAGCCACTCCCCTCAGGACAACACCGAGTACTTAAATACTGAACTGAATGTTTTTGTCCTGTGAAACGAGCCTAGTGAACCCAGAGAAATCCCATGTATGCATGAGGAGATCCTGTAGCCTTAATGCAGAAAGATCCCAGTCAACTGTGAGGCAGCAGTGCTAAACAGCTGCCCCACTGTGCAGCCCAGTTCTACTTTTTTTTTTTTTGTAGAATTTGCAGGTTTGATTTCAAAGCTGAGTGAAGATACAAACATTTAACTGGAGTGGACTAATAGCAGTGCTTCAATGCTCAGCGATTGGGAAATTACTTGTGTTGACTCAAACATTGAACATGATTGTTTTATCACTGCACATCTTTGAAGCGCAAACATTTGACTCTTGCATTGTCAGGTTTACAATCGCTGACATCTGTCTACAAACTATTAGATTTCTGCTCGACAGATGCCCGTGCTGCCTAAAACTTAATGTTGCTTGATTTGAAACATTAGATGGAGTAGGGTTTTTCATCACAGAGTTAAACAGATTACTGGGACAGAAACAGAAGCTTTGTGGTTTGTTCTGCCCTCCGAGGCTGTTGGTGATAACACATCTGGATAACACAGTCCATTACCAGCTGAGCACCATCAGTGGTCAGGGTGGTTTCATTACTGCACTTTGTTGGAGATTGAGTCAACACTTTGCTGATTCATTCATTCAACCTTTATTTAAACAGGTTAGTCTCGCTGAGTCTCGAGGACTCATTTACAAGAAAGACCTGTTAATTGTTATGCCACTCTATCAGTTTACAGCTCAGACAAATCACAGAAACATCAGACAGCTTTCCAAATACACCCACTCTGTGTAAAGGATATAGTCTTATAAAATATTTCCATTGTAATTTATTTCATTACCTAATTTTGTTCTGTTTTCAGTCTGATACAGTCCAAAAGTAACTAAATAAACCACAACAAGCTGGAGTGAGATTAAAAACAAAATGTAAATGTGACTCAGCAAGGAGCCTGGGGTGGGTTACAATGAGCACAGGAAATTAAAACAGACTCCGGCTCACTTCATCTTATTACTGACTCTGCCATGAGAGATCCGAGTTCATCAGATTGATCCAGAGCCTGAGAATAAAATCAGTTTTTCACCTAAGCAGCTGATGAACAAGCAGTCAATCAGACTCTTCATCAATCTGAGAGGAGAAAAACAAAAGTCTGGAATCACTATTAATCCATCCATCCATCCATCATCCATCCATCCATTATCTTTTGCTTGTTCTGAAGAAAACTCTCAGGGGCAGCAGCTTGAGTTAACTGAGAATAATTCTCAGACCTTCTCAGTCCCACTGGCACATCTTCCATGGAGGAAGCTGGGTTGGGGGGCTTTGGGTTTGGTCTGTCCATAATCATGGTTGAGGTCACCGAGGTAGTTAAAAAGCTCTGCAGCAGCAGGGCTCCAGGGGGTGGATGAGATTCACCTTCATTTCCTTAAGGTTCTGGATGTTGTGGGACTGCCTTGGTTGACACAACTTTGCAACATTGCGACATCAGGGGCAGTGCCACTGGATTGGCGGACTGGGGTGGTGGTTCCCCTCTTCCAAACAGGGGACCAGAGGGTGTGCTCCAATTAGAGGAACATCACTCTCCGTAGCCTCCCTGGTAAAGTCTATTCCGAGGTACTGGAGAAGTGAGTCCAATTGAACCAGATCCAGGAGTAGCAATGTGGGTTCCGTCCTGGCCATGGAACACTAGACCAGCTCTTTACCCTCACTAGGGTCCTCGAGGGGTCATGAGAGTTTGCCCATTCAGCCTACGTGTGATTTGTGGACTTGGAGAAGGTGTTCAACTGTGTTTCTTGGGGTACATTGTGGGGGGTGCTCCATTTCGTCCTTGTATGGAAACATACATTGATGACATTGTGTGACATTATTATTATTATTATTATGAGTATTTGATTGGGGGCCAGTTGCTAGGGACTGTTCAGTCCCTTTAAAAGTAGTGTGAGAGTTTGGTTTGCATTGCCAGCAGTAAGTTGGATCCATTCAGGGTGGGACTTGGACTCCACCAGGACTGCCCTTGTAATCAATTCTGTTCATAACTTTTATGGACTGAATTTCTCGGTGCAGCCATGGGGGCGATGTAGTCCGATTTGGTGGCCTCAGGATTCCACCTCTGCTATTTGCAGATGATGTGGTCATTTTGGGGTCATCGTGCTGTGATCTTCAGCTCTCACTGGAGCGGATTGCAGCTGGAATGACTGGGATGAGAATTGGAACCTCAGATCTGAGGCCATGGTCCTCAGTCGGAAAATGGTGGATTGTGCTCTTGGGGTCGAGGGTGAGGTTCTGCCTCAAGTAGAGGAGTTCAACAAACTTGTGGTTTTGTTCACAGTGAAGGATGAATGGAGCGTGAGATCAACAAATGAACTGATTCAGCATCTGCAGTATTGTGGACACTGTGCTGGTCCGTTGTGGTGAAAAGAGAACAGAGCTGCTAAGGCAAAGCTCTCTGTTTACCGGTCAGTCTACGTTCAGACCCTCAGCTATGGTCACAAAATAATGAGATACAGGCGGTTCAAATGAGTTTCCTCCGCAGGGTACCCTTAGAGATAGGGTGAGAAGTTTGGTTATCCAGGAGAGACTCAGAGAAGAACTGCAGCTCCTCTAAATCGAAAGGAGCCAGTTGAGGTGGTTTTTGCATCTGGTAAGGATGCTTCCTGGGCACCTCCCTAGGGGGGATGATATGGGCATGTACAACTGGGAGGAGATGCCGGGGAAGACCCAGGACATGCGAGACTAGAGACTATACTGTAGCCTCTCGGTTGGTCTGGGAACACCTTGAAGTCTTTCTAGAAGAGCTGGAAGAGGTGGCTGTGGAAAGTGACGTCTGGACCTCCCTGCTTGAGCTGCTGGCCCCGAGACCTGAGTCCAGAACAAGCTGAATGGATTTTTCTAAAGTGTTCAAACATTTAATCGTTGCATTTAAAACCTAAGCACGTCCAGAGCAGAAATCAGAGCTGAACACGTGAAACCCGGTTTGTGTTTGGTCTGACAGCAGAGAAGTTGTTTCACAGAAACTAAAAGCTTTTTTCACGGTGTTTGTGCTCCCGCCTCGTCCCTGCAGATGAGTCAACAGTATCAAACCTCCTGATGGCTCTGCACACATGCTGTCAGACTGGAGACAAGTGTTTGCTTTGGTGTGGGATTACAGAATACTGGATAATCCCTGCTGAATAAAAGCTTCATTAGTAACAAACACTTACTATGTCCTGATTTCTTTTCATCCTTTTGCCTGCTCTGACACCGCCCCACATCCAACATTTTTATGCCCTTTTTTTATTTTCAAACTAACAGAGCCAAAAGTTCTGATAGCAGAGCTCATGCAGTCTGGCATTATTATTTTCACACTGTTTTCATTTGAAATACATGACTTTGGACTAAAATCTAATGAAACAATGTTTAATTTAAATCAGAGATTAGTTAAACTTAAAAAATATTTTTTCTTACCAGGAAGAGTCAAACCGAAGCTCCAAAATTCACAAGATAAATCATTTTCCGTTAAAAATCCACGGAGGAGTTCATTCGGAGCATCCTCCCAGCGAGGCAGGATGAGGGATTAGAGGAGGACAGTCTCTCTGCAGCACCCCTCCCCCCTGTCCCACCCGCAGTGGTACAGTCCGCCTCAGTGCTGTGGGACGGGCCAGAACGGGCCATTTGTGAGTCGGAGGGGAGAGCAGGACCGGGGGTGGGGCTGGGCGTGGAGATGGGGGAGGAGGCAGATGGGATGCTGGAGGAGGGGGAGAGGTGGTGACAGATGTGTTGACTTAAAGAAGAGATGCTGGGATGTTTACTCTCATTGTTGCAGTTTGATTTATTTCTGTAAGTTTGACTCGTCTCCGGTTGTTCTGTCCTCATCGTGATGCTGCTGCTCCGTTTAGACTTTATTACTAATTAATGAAGGAAGAGGAGGAAACAAATCAGGAAAAACACTGATCCACTTTCAAACGCTGCAGTGGTCTCATCAACACTGTAGATTTGTGTTTGTTTAAATGTGATTTTTCTTATTTCAGAGTTAAAACCGGAGCATCATTCAGGAAGATGAAGGCGAATTGTTGTGCTTTTGTGTGTCCTCATCCTTTCAGGCCTCCTGCTGGAAATAGAGCTGAATTTATTCATGCGTTTTGGTTGAACAGGAGAGGAGGCTGCAGTAAATTATACTTATTATTGAGAAAATTATTTTTTTAATGAACTGAAATCAATTTTTTACAAAAGCATCTGATTTCTGAAGGGACGTTTATTATCCACACTGAGAATCTTCACCAGCTTTATTTTCTGTGTTTTTCTAATGAATCCTTTCAGCTGTTTTAAAAGTACACACTGCAAAGTCAGAAATACATATAATAAATAAATAAATAAATAAATAAATAAATAAATAAATAAATAAATTAAATAAATAAATAAACACATTACTTAATTAATCAGTTCATTAATCAATTAAAGTGAAAAACAAAATCAGCATGATTTATTGTTTCTGTGTCCACAAACAAAACATTGGTGGGAAATATTTGTCACCAACTGCTAAATACCATGTTTGTTTACCTAAAGAAGCAGCTGAAGTGTGTTTGTTTACCTACAGAAGCAGCTGAAGTGTGTTTGTTTACCTACAGAAGCAACTGAAGTGTATTTGTTTATGTGCAGAAGCAGCTGAAGTGTGTTTATCTACAGAAGCAGCTGAAGTGTGTTTGTTTAGAAGCAGCTGAAGTGTATTTGTTTACCTACAGAAGCAGCTGAACTGTGTTTGTTTGAGTACAGAAGCAGCTGAAGTGTGTTTATTTGAGTACAGAAGCAGCTGAAGTGTGTTTGTTTACCTACAGAAGCAGCTGAAGTGTATTTGTTTACCTACAGAAGCAGCTGACGTGTGTTTGTTTACCTGCAGAAGCAGCTGAAGTGTATTTGTTTACCTATAGAAACAGCTGAAGTGTGTTTGTTTACCTGCAGAAGCAGCTGAAGTGTATTTGTTTATGTACAGAAGCAGCTGAAGTGCATTTGTTTACCTATAGAAACAGCTGAAGTGTGTTTGTTTACCTGCAGAAGCAGCTGAAGTGTCTGTTTACCTGCAGAAGCAGCTGACGTGTGTTTGTTTACCTGCAGAAGCAGCTGAAGTGTGTTTGTTTACCTACAGAAGCAGCTGACGTGTGTTTGTTTACCTGCAGAAGCAGCTGAAGTATATTTGTTTATGTACAGAAGCAGCTGAAGTGCATTTGTTTACCTATAGAAACAGCTGAAGTGTATTTGTTTATGTACAGAAGCAGCTGAAGTGCATTTGTTTACCTATAGAAGCAGCTGAAGTGTATTTGTTTACCTGCAGAAGCAGCTGAAGTGTCTGTTTACCTGCAGAAGCAGCTGAAGTGTATTTGTTTACCTACAGAAGCAGCTGAAGTGTTTGTTTACCTACAAAAACAGCTGAAGTGTGTTTGTTTACCTACAGAAACAGCCGACATGACTGAAAACATAGTCAACAATTGTAGTGTTTGTGGAACAGCTGTTTGGGATGAGAAGTCCAACGAGTTTGATGCATTTTTGTTTTTCACATTTGTTGAGTAAAGAATGCAGGTGAAGTACTTTGTTTACATTGAGCGCGTTCCCACATTTTAGATTTGTGCATCAGAAAATGTGTAAACAGCTGGTGTAAATGTTTTAAACTGCACTATTGGATCAAGTTCAGGAGAAATTTTCCATTTTTCATTTAATAGTTTATATGCAGTAGATTAACATTTAGGTACCCAAACGTTTAGCTCTTTCAGGACATAAAAGCTGTGACTTTTAGTCTTTAACTTTGTGTTGTTTTAGAAATATTTTGTAAAAAAAAAATATATATATTTTAAACAAATGAACTCCTCAAATCCTTGAAAAACTTAAATCTACTTAAGTTTCAAGCTACTGTTGGCTAAATTCAGCTTTTGTTCTGCTAAATGTAGCTGCTCATGTGTTTGTTTTAGCTTTCAGCAACATAAATTCACTCAGCACAAGTATATTAGCGCAATAACACAGACTGCGTGTGCAGAAGTGTGGACGTTTCATATCAGCTGATCTTTTACGCTTCAGAAACAGCTGTTTTATAAACGTAAAAACAATTTTTTTAAAATCAGGCCCTCATTTGGCTAGCCATTAGCCTAGCCTTGATGAAGATCGCCTCTTTTTCCATCCTCGTTGCTCTGATTGATGTCAACTATTAGATGGAACTCCCCTTAAAAATGACTGAACTGTCCCTTTAGAAACTTTATAGAAAAAGTGCACAGGTGAGTAAAAAACATCCAAAAGATCTGACCCCTCCACATTTTTATTCCGTTCCTTGATCTCACTGCAGCTGAAGGATGCATCAGCAGCCAAACATCCACATCAGATTTGATTCTGGAAAGGCCAAAGGTCGACATGCGCTGTCACTCAGACTCCTCCCCCTTCATAAGTGCACGTGGTCTGGAGCAGCTGACCTTAATCCCTCCATCAGAGACTTGCAGTCAGAGCAGGAAATGGTGCTGGGAAACATCTGTAATCCCAGAGGAATACTCCTGCAGGATTACAGGGACGTAATCAGGAAAAAGGTCCTGGTAAAAACCGAAACCGGGTTTTACACGGGTCGTCCCACCGAACCAGAATCACATGATCTGTCTGACAGTTTCAGAGTAGTTATCTACAACCTGAAAAGAACAAGAGCAGAAAAAAATTCTACAACCTGATGAGACCTTTCGAGTAATCAGATTACTGAACAGAACCATGAGGTCCACGTCAGAACCCTGCAGAATCCTTGTTTCTACTCATTAATGAAGCAGACTTTATCTGCAACCATGACTCTACAAATTACTTCGTCTTGAATCCTGAAGGCAGGACTTTCTCAGATTGATCTTCTTGGTCTGGCTTGTCTCAGCACATTAGTTCAGATTGGATCGGGTCAGTCTGCCAGAACCGCCATACGGTCCGAAGGGACTGGAGCAAACACTGATCAATGAACAGGAAGAAAGTAAAATATTCCTTCCAAGCAACTGAAAGGGACCCTGCTGGCAGCGTTCCTGCATCTCATTCAGCCTGTCAGAACCTGAACTGGGTCTACAGGGGCCAAGTGAGACCTGGTTCAGCCTGTCAGATCCTAAACTGTGTCTGCTGGTTCTCCCTCCCTTCTGATCCTCCTGGACTTGAGCTCAGCTTTTGATACTGTGGATCATGGCATCCTTCTCTACGACACACTGCAGGATTGACTGAGACAGCGCTGGAATGGTTCTTACCTCCCTGACAGATGTATGTCTCCATCGGAGAAGCAAGATCCTGAACTCATAACGTGGTGGTGTCCCTCAAGGGTCAGTTCTTGGGCCCACATTATTTACCCTCCACATCCTCTCTCTCGGTCACATTATCACTCACCACTGGATCTCTTTTCGTTGTTATGCGTTGACTTGCAGCTCTATATCAAAATAGATTTTACAAGTTCATCACTCTCCTCTCTTGAGGAGGTAAAAGCCTGGATGAACGCCAACTTTCTCCAACGTAAAAAACAGAAGCTGTTTTGTTTGGTACCCCGCATCACTCACTCAGCATCTATCTCTACCATAATCTTCTCTGGCCCAAACATTCCCTTTGCTGACACAGTGAATAATCTTGGTGTAAGATTTGATTCTCATCTTACATTTGAGTCTCATATTAAAAACCTTTGCAAGACTTCGTTCTTTCATCACAAAAACATCTCCAAACTCTGTCCATTGCTCTCCTTTTCCGATGCTGAAAAACTTGTCCATGCTTTCATCTCCTCAAGACTTGACTACTGCAATGCACTTTTTAAATGGAATTCTATCCAAGCACGTTCAAAAACTTCAGTATGTGCAGAACAGTGCGGTCAGGAATTCTGATGGAGCAAAAGAAACACGATCACATCAACGCAACCTTTAAACCCCTCCACTGGCTTCCCATTTCACTCCACATTGAATACAAAGTTTCCCTTCTCACCCACCAATCGATTCATGGCAATGCACCTTTAAGACCTGCTCACAGCTCAGACATCAACATGGTCTCTCTGCTCCACAAACTCCTACCAGCTCCACCGTCCCCGGACGAAACTGTGCACCATGGGTGACAGAGCCTTCTGCTCTGCTGCTCCTGGTCTGTGGAACAACCTCCCCGACCATCTAAGGATACCCCAGACTACAGAAAGTTTCAAGAAAGGACTGAAGACCTTTTTATTTAAAAGGGTTTATAGTGTTTAAAGGTACTTTTAACCGTGCTGTTTCAGTTGAATTTTAGTCAGTTTTTTAGTCCATGTTTTATTCTCTCTCGATATTTAATGTAGCACTTTGAGATTGTAACATGTGAAGTGCAGTACAAATTGAATTATTATTATTATTATTATTATTATTATTATTATTATTATTATTATTATTATTGTGGCCAACTGAGACTTGGTTCAGCTGGTCAGAACCTGAACCGGGTCTACAGGGGCCAATAAGACCTGGTTCAGCCGGTCAGAATCTGACCTAGGTCTACATGGGCCAACTGACAGAGGTCCACAAGACCTAAAAAAAAAAAAAAAAAAAAAAACCTCAAAGGCATCCATCATCTATCTATCATCCATCCATCAGTCATCTGTCAATCATCCATCCATCATCTATTCATTCATCATCCATCCATCACCAATCATCCATCCATCATCTATCCCTCCATCCATCATTGTTCCATCCATAATTCTTTCATCTATCATCCATCATCCATCCATCATTCATACATTTTCTTTTCTTTATCCAATTTGAGGTTTGGAGGAAACTAATCAACAAAATTTAAAAAAAAATAAAATAAATTGTATCCTAAATATTTCCAGTTGTTTATGTGACAAGTGTAAATGAAGAAACTGAAAATAAGGTTGGTTGAAATGTACTTCAGGACTAAAGGAGGTCTAACAACAGAATATTAACATCTCCTTTAGAGAAGATGAAGGTAAAGATGAAGGTGCAGATGTCAGAGGAACAGTCAGAAATGTGTCAGACACTCCAGTGGTTTATAACCAAACCTCAGCATTAACAGTTCAGCTCTACATAAAAATAAAAAAAATGTTTCCTCCTCCCACAGCCCCACCCCCCACAATCTTTTTCCTGATTACTCCTCCACCTCCCCTCCATGCATGGTTGAATGAATTATAAATCAGGCTGAGCCCAAACAGCGCTCTCTGCAGTCTGCCATCCTGCCGGCTCCTTCTTTCTGTAATTCTTGAATTAATTGGGGTCTTCTGGGACTCAGAGGGAAACAGAAACACTCTCTGCAGTCAGAGGGTTCAGACTCAGAGCTTTTCTTTAACATCATCCATCAAACATTGAGATCTACGGATGCAGAAGCTGGAAACACGTTCACCATGAAGCCAAACTGGTTGGTTAAAGGTCCACTGACTTGATATTTGAACTTTGCATAAAATGGCACAACATATATATCTTGCATCATTCAGCTATGTTCGTTTTTGCAAACAAAATGAT
>JARVGV010000002.1:7816291-7829829 GCA_031762435.1 Hypsolebias longignatus
CACACACACACACACACACACACACACACACACACACACACACACACACACACACACACGCACGCACACACACACACGCACACTCAGTCAGGTTCTACTAGTTTGATCCGTTTACCCAGCAACCTGTCGGTCCGGTACCTGGAGCGTGAGGCTGACAGTGGTCCCTCAGGTCGTCCAGGCTCTCACACACCGTCTCCGTGGAAACCCCACCATCCCGCCCATTGCTGCAGCTAACCAGCAGGAGGCGGGGCTTCAGGATGCGTCGGGCTCTGGCCCCGATTGGACGTTTCCCGTCAACCTTCACCGCCACGTTGGTCACGGAGCCGCCGTGCTCGAAGGCGATGGGCGGAGTGTCGCTCCAACCACCTGAAACACCAACACCTTTACTGGAGACGCGTTCGGGTGTCGCTGAGAAGCTGAAAGCAGTTTCTCCTACACGTAAACGTGCACCCGAACGCATCAGGTGTGATCACAGAAAAGTAATTAAAAGTGTTCCTCACCTGCCAGGTCCAGTCGGGCCGGACACTCCACTTCTTGCCACTCCCCAACCGGCGGCATCACCCCTCGCCCAACGCAGACGAACCTCTGCGATGACATCACAGCCTGACGGAGCAGCACCTGTCCTGCGCCTTCGTAGTGTCGCGCCGCTCGCACCAGCAGGTCCGGCCTGCAGGAGGCCATGACACGGGTCAGCAGCGACCCAACAACGCAACATCACCAAGCGAGATGCTCACCTGCTCAGCCAGCTCAGTCTCTGAGAGGCGAGAGCATAGACTCCGCCCCTCAGGTTACCCTCCTCTAACAGGATGTAGGCGGTGCGCCAGGCCTCATTTGAAGCCGGTCCACTTCTCAAACCCCCCTTCCCCCCCGCCATGCACACCAGCACATCAGCAATGCAGGAGAGACAGCGAGCAGCCACGCCCATCTCCACTCGAAGCTCCGCCCCCTGCTCTCCACTTCCTGCTGCAACTAAACAAGATTTTATTCATTTCAGATTTAGTTTGTGATAAACACATAAAGAGCTTCGTGTCATTAGTTGCCACTGGATGTTTCTCCACCTCCAGCCTGACAATTTAAAATTGTTTTTTTGTTTGTTTTGTAAACATGTAGTTTCACTTTACAGCCCACAGGGGCAGCGCAGGTAGAGTTCATTTGAGATCAAATAAAAACAAGAAGAAGTTAACAGACTCACTGCTGTCCAGAGTCTCCAGTAGCGCCTCCTGCTGGCCTCCCAGGACCGCTGCCCTGAAGCAAGGCAGCAGGCAGGTGTCGGTGCGACTCCGCAGGGCGTCCGCCACCCTTCTCCTCCCCGCTAGGAACAGAAGCTCCTCCCTCCACTGGAGCTCTGCCTCCTGGTGGGTGAGCGACAGCACCTCCCTCAGAGAGAGTCTCCACGCCTCCCTCCACCTCCTCAGACACCCCGGTCCCCCCAGCAGCCAGTTCACCCCTCCCTCCAGACCGACAGCGCCTCCTCTGGGGTGGAGGACCGGGAAGAGTCGGGCCTCCAGCAGGGACCGCTGTTCGCCTCGGACCCACAGTTCCTCCGGCCTGAGAGGAGGAAGGAGCAAATCTTAGTTCTGGTTCTGGTCTGCGAGCTGAACCGTGTCCATATGACCCAGAGTTTACACGTTTTATCTATTTGTTTGTTTGTCTTGTTGACGGCAGACGAAGGTGCTGATCTGTGTGTTAAAGTCTTACTGGATTCCAGTGGAGCTGAAGAAAACGCTCCAGCGCTGGTTCAGGAAGGAGGAGGTGCTGTCGTCAGAGGAGGCCTGAGGAGGAAGTCACCATCATCATCATCTTGGTCACCTCCATGTTTTTAAAGTATTTTCTGTCTCAAACGTTTTCTGCTCTGTAAATCTCCTTTCTATTGCTTTTAAGGAACCTGTTACTTTATTCAACAGTGAAATACGGTTCTCCATCCGACCCGAACCGGAAGAAGCGGGAAAAGAAAATGGACGGACGGATCTGGTTCTAGTGAAGGAGTAAAATCATCATTAATTAAAGAAATACAGTACTCTCGTTGGGACGAACAGTAAACTCGTTTTCCATAGAACATCTAACTTCTTGAATTTAAGGCTACGTCATTCCAGTTTCCCAGTTTTTCAGAGTGCAGTGAATGCATCATGATGAAGATCATTTTACTTTGAGCTGAAACAGAACCCTGAAGAACTGAACCGGGTCGTTCATAGTGGAAACGTAGAAATTTGCTATTAAATGCAGGAAATAGATTTTCAGTCAAACTGAACAGTTTGATCGAGACGAGTAAATAAATTCTTTGTTCAGAGTTTTTTTCTTCTTCATGTTTTGTTTCAGTCAGACAGAAAAAAACCATAAAACTAAATAAAATAAAACAACTTTAGTTTGAACTTTCTGTGGCATCGCGTTTCCATGACAACCAGCTGCAGGCTGTTTTACCTGCAGGTCGTCGTGCACGCCTACAACCGTGTACACGTTCAACTTCAGCTCCCCCAGCTCGATTCGGTGTCCCTGGATGATGATGTCACTGCTGAGCGCCAGTTGCCTGACGCACGGCGACACGGACGCCTCGAGACCCGACAGCAGACAACCGGACGGGACGTCCAGAGGACCCTGAGGAACACCAGAGGGCATTTTTAAACATTACGTTAAAACAACAACAACAATCTAACAATGAACTTTAAACACAAAATAAAAACAGCTTCTTTCTGGATTTTTACAAAAATGAAACATTTCAGCAGCAGCTGCTGCTCAAACACCAACATAACTCGACATGTTTGACAATAACCCAATCCGATCCAAACAGTGGCTTTGATCACCATGGCAACCACACCTGTGACACCATCCATCCTACAGCGGTGACACACTGAGTGGATGAAGACAGAACCTAAAGTGTCCGTCCAGTCGTGTTATCATAAAAATTTAAACATTTGAGACCGTTCAGAGCTTGGAGTGACATCATCGCCGGTCAGTTCTGTGAAGATCAGTGGAATCCTCCAAGTTTAGTTGTGTTCGTGTAAAAAGAGTTAAAGTTCTGAAACAGCAGCTCAGTCATGGAGTCCGACTTCCTGTGACCCGTTTAAACTCTGATGATGGTTCTGAAGTCTGAGCTGCAGGTAAAACAGGACTGGGTTTGACCGCGCACTGTTACTGCTTCATGATCAAAATTACAAAAATCGAGTCCCCGTTAAACAACGACCAAATTTAAAAATGTGCTGCATTAAACTTTTTTTTTTCAATCTTTTTATTCAAATAAATCACAAGTTTAGACTTTTTAATCATTTAAGTTGCATAAAGAGACAAAGTGTCCAAACAGGCTGCTTAAGAACTATGAAGATATAAATCATTTTTCTTTATTTCTGTCAATAAGTACGGATATATTATTTCTGGTTCCTGTTGCTTAAATGTACCTCTTTTTTAATAATAATAATAATAATAATAATAATAATAATAATAATAATAATAATAATAATAATAATAATAAAAGTTTCAAATAAAACTTTCTCCATAAATAAAAATGTATCTTTACAGTTTTGTCTGTTTCCTGATTCAGTTTCCTGAAATTTTCCTTTGATTTCATTTTGTGACTCAACAGTTCTCTGCACTTTCTGAAGTTTTTTTGAATTTTGACTTCGGCTGATTTTCCTCTCAGTTCTCGAACCTGGTGCGGTTCTTAAAAACTACAGCAAAGATCCACTTTTGGAATCATCCTGTAATGAACGCTGGACTGAGTGAATACCGTATTTTTCAGACTATAAGCTGCACGTTTTTTCCCCCCCATTGTTTGGCCGCGACTTATAGTCTGAAGTGTCTTATTTACGTTGTTTACTCTATTCATGATGCAATTTTTGACTGATGCGTTAAATGTTCATTCATACTGACATGAACCAAAGAGTAAACAGTAAAATTTGCAGCTGCGAGAGGACCCTCTAGGCTTTAGACAACTATATGTTGTTCCTCTACTACTAACCCCGCCAAAAAACAAAAAAACATTCACTCAGAGAAAACTGAGAAAAACTTTACACATGTAAAATGCCCCCAAAAGTGATGTGGAATGAGACGGGTGAATTTACCTGTAACTTGCCATTTGGACTTGTTGGCTTGTTTTGTTAATTAATCCTGCTCAGGACTCCAGGTCTGTTCTGTGTGTTGTTGTTATTTCACATTAAATGTCTGTTCTTGTCTAAATAAATGCGACTTGTGCTCCAAAGCGACTTTATTGTTTTGTTTTTTTCTTCCTCATGAGGAATTTTTTTTACTGATGCGACCTATACTCCGGAGCAACTTATAGTCCAGAAAATACGGTAGTTTAACGCTGTTTTCCTCCTCTGACCTGTAAGTGGCAGTGTTGCACCACCGCTCCAGTTGCCACGGAAACGTCTCCCTCCAGAACGCTGTTGATGAGTCGAGCCCCGTAGCTCAGCCGGCTCTCAGTCTGCAGGGAATAAAGAGAGTTTTAGAAGTTCAGCTACTGTGAAGCGAGTTTCTGTGTTAAAGCTATTAATAATAAACATCTTACCTGTTGTAGACAGGTGCTTTAACTCTGTGACAGGACTGAGGTGCTAACAGCTCGTTTCATTGCAGCTACGTTTTAAGTAGATCTCTGTGCCTCCAAGATTTACGGCAGTTTACGTGAAGAATATTTTATAAGCATTTACACCAAAGTATTTTCCTAATTAAGGGTTTAGTCACCAGCCGTAGTGGAACTAAGATCTTCTGGATCATCTAGGGATCATGTTCGGCCAGAGTTTCTCAAGCTCTCTGATGAAATAACCGTTTGATGTTAAGCAGATGTTAAAACATTTTTTAAACTATGTTTGTCAGAACATGAACGTGTTTTAAGAAGATCTGCCGAGTCCTCAGCAGAAGGAAGCATAAAGTGATCTAAAATGTCCTGGGAGATGCTCCATGGGCTGTGGACTTCATAAAACCCAGAGGACAAGCACCAGCAGAAGACAAGGACCCAAACCATCACTGACTGTGGAAACTTCACTCTGGACTTCAAGAAACGTGGATTCTGGACTTCTCCACTCTTCCTCCAGACTCTGGGACCTTGATTTACAAATGACTTGAAAATTACCTTTCATGTGAAAAGAGGACATTGGACCATCAAACAACAATCCAGTTCTTTATTTCCTCAACAGGTAAGACGCTTCTGATGTTTGTCTCCTCAGCAGGTAAGACAATTCTGATGTTTGTCTCCTCAACAGGTAAGACACTTCCAATGTTTGTCTCCACAACAGGTAAGACAATTCTGATGTTTGTCTCCTCAACAGGTAAGACACTTCCAATGTTTGTCTCCACAACAGGTAAGATGCTTCTGATGTTTGTCTCCTCAACAGGTAAGACAATTCTGATGTTTGTCTCCTCAACAGGTAAGACAATTCTGATGTTTGTCTCCTCAACAGGTAAGACACTTCCAATGTTTGTCTCCTCAACAGGTAAGACGCTTCCGATGTTTGTCTCCTCAACAGATAAGACGCTTCTGATGTTTGTCTCCTCAACAGATAAGACGCTTCTGATGTTTGTCTCCTCAACAGGTAAGACATTTCCTATGTTTGTCTCCTCAACAGATAAGACGCTTCTGATGTTTGTCTCCTCAACAGGTAAGACAATTCTGATGTTTGTCTCTTCAGCAGATAAGACAATTCTGATGTTGTCTCTGGTTCAGGAGTGGCTGGACTTGAGGACTGAGACATGTTATGAACATGGTGCTAACTGTTAGCTCCTCGGTCCTGTCAGAGAGAAACTCTCCAAGCTGAGGTCGCTAAAGAAGCTACACATGCACAACAGGTAAGATATTGATTATTTATAACTTTACCACAGAAGTTCATGCGATCTGAACTCGTCCTTTAAACCACGAGACGACGGCGAGTCAGTTTGAACATCAGCTGGATGAAGAGTGAGACGCGTCACCTGGACGTGAGACAGAGCGTTTCTGTCCATCCAGTCGCGGGTCAGACGGTGGACGTGCTGCTTCCCGGACAGAGTCAGATAGTCGTAGCGACCGTTGGGGACGTACGCTGTGATGGAGACAAAGATCCACCTGAGTTCAGTTACATGAGCCTGTTTCTGAAGGAAAACACGTTTAATTAAATAAATAAATAAAAACAATTAAACCATCAACTGACAGTTCTGATCAGTTTTTAATCTCCCAACGTCAGATACTGACTTCGTGTGTGCAATTGTTTGTCTGTTAGCAAAATTTCCCCTGACCACAGGAAACAGGAAGTGGATTAAGACGAAGACATGCTGACCCAGTGAGAGCGGCGCTCCTCTCAGAATCCTCCACAGCTCCGACCTGCCGCTCCTCACCGTCGCCCCGTTGGGTCCGGACACGGAACTGCAGCCGGCTCTGTCCTCGCCCACAAACTGATCCTGGGTCAGGTCTGAGCAGAGACACTTCAGCAGGTCCAGGAAGAGCGAGATCTGAGGACAAAGGTGCAGGTCTGTGTTCAAACACCTGACAACGATGATTTTATGTGACGTTGTTCCGACCCGTTGGGTTGTCCTCTTGGTTCTGAAACCACAAAGTGAAACTGAGAGAGATAGGTACCTGGAGGGGTGGAGCTCCAGAGTCCAAACCCAGGTAGGTGCAGCCGTCCAGAGGAGGGCTGACGTGAGTCCGCAGCAGTTTCTCTGAAACGGTCCTGCAGAAGAAGACCGGACCCGAAACCTGCAGAACAAAACACACCAACGGTTCAGCGCCAGGTATTTTTGATCGGTGCAGATTTGAGTTGTCTATCGATCAAAAGATGCTTTAACCAGCGGGACTTTCCCATCATGCATCACGGCTCGTTGGATCTGCTCCCTGGTTCCCCTGTAGACGATGTCTCGGACCTGACCCTGGAAACGTGAGCAGGACAACGTCACAGCAGCGCGAGAGGACGAGGACAGACACACACACACACACACACTGGACATGAGGGGGTGGCACCTGGGGGTCGGTCAGATAGACTCCGTGATCGACTGCGAATGAGACGTCACCTGGTACCGCCAAAACCCGAACCCCTGAGAATCCGTCCCAGGACAGAACTGACAGACACAAAGAGATGTTGGCTGAGGAAACCAGACCAGTACCATCTGGATCAAAACCACAGATATTAAAAGTTACAAACTGGACTGTTCAGATTTCAGAGGCAGATTTCCAGGAGCTAGTCTGCGCCAGACCACCTCAGGCCAAAGGTCGATGAGTGATGTAATCACGTCGTCGGACCTGCAGGCCTTGTCCTGGACACTCAGGTGAAGAGAGGGACAGAGCTGTCAACTGATACCACCTGGTGGATCCAAGACCCAGAAGGCGCTGGAGGGATTTTGTATCTTCTCTGGCCTGGAAACACCTCATGGTTCCTCAGAACGAGCTGGAAAATGTTGTTAGGGAGAGGGAGGTCTGGGTTTCTCTCCTGGACCTGTTCTCTCTCTGCAACCCAACTACGTATAAGCTACAGAAGATGGAGCTTTCCAGGAGGACAGAGGAGACAAGGACAGTCCGATCCTGAGGCTTTCAGATTCTGTTTATAAACTGGAGATCAGGTCTCGACAGGTGTTTGGTGTCTATAGAGATAAGCCCCACCCCCTTCCTTCTGGTGGCCCAAATGGTAAATTTTTATAATAAAACAGTTCAAACCCAGTTCAGCTGAAGTTGTGGGAATCCCTTGGTATGAATGAAATGTTTCACCTGAATCTCGATCAGAACATTGTGGTGTGAAAGGAGAACTCTGGTTCCGTTAGAACCGCTGGGACACTAACCAAAATCTGGAGGAATGCTGAGGATCATGTCGGTGCTGCAGACCCAAACTCCAGGAGGAGAACCAGGACAGATCTGAAAAACCCAACAGAGACCTGTGACCCAACTGGCTCAATGCTGAGTCAGCATTTACAAACAAACTGCTGAGTCAGTATTCACAATAAGATGCTGAGTCAGCGTTCACAAACAAACCGCTGAGACAGCGTTCACAATAAAATGCGGAGTCAGCGTTCACAAACAAACCGCTGAGTCAGCGTTCACAATAAAATGCTGAGTCAACATTCACATTTTCTTTCTGTTTATGGTCTCTTTCATTTACTGTATTTTTGCACTCGATCTTTTGTAGACTTTGAGCTGTTTTAGCTGTTCGTGTCAAAAGGTTCAGCTCGTTCAGCAGATGGTTGCTGTGACTTTAGATGTTTGTAACTTAAATACTTTTAAAAACACTTAACTGCCAAAATATCCCCTTTAAATCTTCTGTTTCTTTAAAAACTTTAAAATCAGCTTCAGCCTCTGCTTTTGACTCTTTAAACTACTTTTATTTTTAAGATACAGTTTGTTCCATTTTAGTTATGCATTTGCTAATATTAGCTTTTAGCTACTGTTCTGCTGTGTGCTAGCTTTTAGCTACTGTTCTGCTATGTGTTAGCTTATAGCTACTGATTTGCTGTTAGCTTATAGCTACTGTTGTGCTATGTGTTAGCTTATAGCTACTGTTGTGCTGTGTGTTAGCTTATAGCTACTGTTGTACTATGTGTTTAGCTACTGTTGTGCTATGTGTTAGCTTATAGGTACTGATTTGATATGTGAGAGCTTTTAGCTACTGTTCTGCTGTCTTAACTTTTAGCTTCTGTTGTGCTCTTTAGCAGCACTTACTCAGCGTCACTGTGGATTTCACAGAAAATGAACATTTGTCTCTTTACTTCATGCGACAGTTTAGTTTTGGTCTCTCAGTCCAGACCTGGGTACTGAGCTGGTCCAGAAGCAGGTCCAGAACGCAGACGGGAGCCTGGACTTCCTGCTCGGACCTCTCTTCGGGCAGCCAGCAGAACGCTCGGCTGCAGGAGCTCCAGGGAAAATCTCGACCCTGAGGGAGGAACTACCATCGGTCATCTTCATCCAGAAAACCTGATAAAACACGATGGACTGGGACCAGAACTCACCGTGTGGAGGATGAGGATGTGAGCTTCATCCAGGATGTCAGCTGTCACCACCTGGAAACATAGGAAGAGATGAGCTGACGAGCAGCAGCTCTGAGCAGTGAGTCATGTGACAAGAAACTGCAACCCACTGTGTGTCCGGCTCGGCTGCTCAGGTGCTCAGCAGCCACCAGCAGGGCGTTCAGCGTGGCCCCCCCGCTGCCCAGGGGCTCCTGACGGTCCGGCACTGTCAACAGCAACACCCCCCGAGGGAGAAGGCCTCGCTGCTGCCGCAACTCCAGCTCTGACACACACACACATGGGTCAGAAGGTGAAGTCTGGAGGACCCACTGACCCCCAGATGAAGTGCGTCACAGTAATCCAGCTCTTTTAGGGATGATGGGTTTTATCTGGGCTGTCTCAAATGAAAAAATTTTTAATGACCTAATCTGGCGGTCTAGTCTAATTCAGGATCCAGTTCCACCTTTAAATCCCCGTGTCAGTTTGCTAAATAGATGTACAGTGGAGATAAAACTCAAGTTGAACGCCATCCAGGCCTTTATGCCCTCAAGCCACGCAAGAGAATTCACTGAATATGCTTTAAAGTGTATTATCATTTTTTTTAAATAAGTTTAAACTCTCTGTAACAAAGGACTGAAATGTTTTCTGAGAACTAAGAGGGAGCAGACTGAGATGCAATCAGTAATAAAGAACCAACATGCAATAAAAACCAAAGTGCTGGTGTTTCCACCTTTGTTCTCAAAGGACGATGGCCTTTAACTTTCTGTTTTATAAAATCTAGTCATAATTTGCTGTTAACTTACAAAATGTCCACCCATTTTTAAAGCTTTTTCTTTTTTTTTTTACTGTTTTTCATCCCTACTTCATCATAATTAATTTTGGAGTCCTGCGACATCATTGAATAAACTTTGAACTCTGCAGGAACAGCGAAGGAAAAATCTTTCATCCACACTTCAAAATGGAGAAAGACAAAACCACTTTTTTTTGCCTTTAAAAACTATCTCACAGACAATTATCTCAAAAGCTTTGAAGATGATGAACAAAAAAAAAAAAGCACAATCCCTTCTTGGAGCGTTTGAAGATCATGGCATATTCTTGGACCCACAAAGCAGTCAACACAGGTCATAACCTTCTGTTTTATTATTTTTACTGTATATTTTAGTTATACACTGTACTGTTGTCCACTCACTCTGGTTGTTCACTGTTCTGTTTTTGTCCAGTTTGTTTCTTGTTCATTTTATATGTGCCCTGCTGAGTTGTTTAACACTGGTTGTTAATATGCCTTTACAATTTTGTAAATTACTGTTTCAATAATAAAAAAAAAAAAGGAACAATGAAGTTAAAACATTTTGTTCAGGGTTTATTTTCGTCCTTCAGCGCCCCCTCTGTCCATTCTGTGGAACTGCATGCTCAAAGATCATTAACAAAAGACCCTCACCTCTTTGAAAAGCGTAGACGCTGTCTTTGTGTTGACACGTGAGAACCACCACCGTCCACGGAAACCCGCCGCGGTCCGACATCTGCCCTACGAGTCTAACCAGAAACTACGAAATAACTCCTACGGTCACGCGCAGAGCCGTTTAACCGGTTTAACGGACGGATCCACAACTGGCTGGCCAACCTGAGGGTCAGCCGAACATTAGGTGGACTAAAGTCGAACTAACGAACATATCAGAAGAAAACCGACTGCGATTGAAACTTTATCTGCTGCCTAAAGTTAATAATTCAGACGTTCTCATCCGTGTACTCTTTACCAAATTTATTAACGTTAGACCGCGCGGGCTTCCGTACTCCAAACGGAGATGTTTAATTTCATTCATTGAACCTCCCGCTGGAGCGGATAACTTGCAGTGTAAGCAGTAACACATTTATAGATAACTTGAGATCAGTTTTAAACTTGTGCTAAACAAAGACAACTTAATCTTACAGCATGTTTTGATCAAAAGTAAAACATCTTGTTTTAATTTAAAATATTTGTTTTATCTTTTCATTTCAGTTTAATTTTGCCCACCAGATAAATCAGTTTCTGAAAACTAAAAGTTTAATCGAGAACCGATCCAGGACTTCACAGTTTAGAACAATTTTAGTTGAGCAAGAGTTCTATAAAACAAAAAGATGCGTCGAACAGAAAATAAAGCACAGACCACTGAACGGTTCCTCTGCGGATTAAAAACAAAATTTAATGAACTTTACAGAATGAATTCAATAGAAAATATTTACAGATGTACAAGAGAAGTTCACAGAAAAAACGTTCAGTCGTCTTCATCCTCGTCAGCTGGCAGAGGTCTGGACCTGAAAGAGAGGACCAGTTACAAACCAGATCAACGACCACTGAACCAGAATTACCACACACCGACTCACATGGACATCATTTCTAAGCTCAAGCTGAGATTACTGTCATTTGCATCACGTGGTACATGAGGTGGAATGAAATTCTATACTCAAGCTCACGGTTACACCCAAAAACAGCCAACTATAAAAGTTTTATTAAAAGTTTATGAAAATATAAACTGCATTTAGTGACCTACGACTCTCCATCTTCAAGTATCGGAAAAATCTGAGTTTTGTTTTAATTTTATTCGACTGATAGTGACTTTTAAATCGAACATTTGTTTTAATGTTAACAGAAAGAGTCGCTGAACGTTATAAAGCTTTGCACGGTTTCAAAAGTAGGGTCAGAAGTATGATTTGCTAAGCAGCTAGTACTGGGCTGAATGGAAATACATGTACAGTAGTTTAATTCTGGGGGGACGAGTAAAACAAACTTTGCTTGATTCAGAAAAGTGCACCTGATTCAAACCTGAAGCTTTTTACAGTGTCCCTAAACCCACTTGAGTTTTTTTTCACTCCACTTATGAAATTAAAGATATTACAAACACCTGGTCGGTCAATAATCACAGCCGCCAGCGTCCTGAACTTTAAAACTAAACTCAGTTTCTCTGCTGCTTTTAGCTTCACTACAGAAATCTGACAAAGAGCTAAGAGACCTGCTGCACTTTAGAAAAGGTCAACGCAGCAAACATACTTCCTGCTGGCCTTCGACATCCCACTGCCCCCGGCCTCTTCATCGTCCTCAACCTCTTGGGGCTTCTGGTTCTCCTTCTCTGGTTTCCTGGGGGGCCCGCCAAAGAAATCCCCGATGCCTTTCTGCCAGGTCGGGGTGGGACGGGGGCACACCGGGTTCCCACCGGCGTATTTGCCCTTCGCTGTGAATCAGAAAGTTCAGCTTCAGTCACATCATGCAGGGTCTGAATGTGGGGTTTGGGTCTGAGGTCGGACCAGGACTGACCTGGAGTGGACGAGCTGCTGCTGGACGATGAAGAGTTGGCCGAAGTGGAACCCAGAGACTTCCTGGGTGCAGCAGCTGCAACGGCTGCAAAACACAAACAGATTCATGTCAAATAAAAAAACTGAAAGAATGCACAACTTCCTGCAGTCTGAGGGGAAACAAGAACAGTTTGATGAATGACAAAGAAACCTTGAAATTTTTCTTTTACATACTGAATATAAAAAAGTTATTTATCAGCTTGCAAAAATTAGAAAATGAAATAAATTTATAATAAATTAAAATAATATTTGCTTAAATGCATGTTTGACAAGTATAGTGTACAGTACTTATAATAGATGCTTGTGTGTAATTCAACCCATTCTCAGTAATTTGAGCAACACTAAGTTTTACCATAAAATAACTAATATGAATTAAGAACGAAATAAAATTTGTAAGACGACTTTATTTAACGATTTACAGGGTTCAAAATATAACATGTTTATGATAGTTTGAAGTTTAATTTAATCAGAAAAGAGAAAGAATAAAAACACGCAACTTTTTAACCGGAGTTTGGTGCCACCTCAGGGCAAAGACGCACTGCGGCACACAGAACTGGCGCCAGTTTGACAAAAAAAAAAAAGTCTCACTACTTCTTTAACATTATTTGCAAATGTAAGTAGTTTCCGTACTCATCAAAACGTAAAGTTAAAGCTTATTTCAGACAACAAGTGACTTTAAAGTGTTTTTATTCTGCTGTTTTTCAGAGGGCAGCAGGAGCTAGGCTTGTGTTGGCGGGAGGACATTTCTAGACGACCAGTCACGGATTTACGCATGAATACATTTACAGTATACACAAGGTGATAACTAAAATGTGCGAAATATTCAAAACTACGACAGGGGCCAAATGAGAGGAAATACGGTGAATTTATCGGCTTAGCTGGGCTATTGCACTTAGCCCGCCAGACTGAACGAGAAACTAGCCAAATTCTACCACAAACCAACTTTTAAAAGCTCATTTCGATTCAGTTACCTAATTTTTTTTACTTACCTTTTCTGTACGATGCGGGAACACTATCGGCTTTAGTTCTCACCATATTGGCAAAGATCCGTGCGTGTATTCACCACCAAATATACCGATCAAAGTGACCGTGCGAAACTTCCCGCCTCGGTTTAAAGCGAACAGCGGATGGGGCGGGAGATTTCTTCTTCTCTTGTTCAATTCTGACAGATTCAGACACGATGACACGCCTGACCCCTTGAGGTGAAAGCTGGAAAGAGTTGCTACATTAACGAAGTCAAAAAAAAAAACCCCAAGGACAAAACACCCACACACAAACAGAGTGATGTAGTGTACGCTGTCCAGTGCACTGAGGACTGTCCAGAC
>JARVGV010000002.1:7829929-7840046 GCA_031762435.1 Hypsolebias longignatus
AAGTCCAGTTGATTCTGTATTGAACCTTTTTTGATTTTATCATGTCCTGGATGACTGAGAATCTTCACCAGCATACATTAACGAAGTATAACAGCCAATCTGCCCTTCGCTTTTACATTGAGACGATCTTCTCTTGCTGTCTTTGCTATATCTTCTCTGACGTTATCGCTATCATCCAACTTAATATTTATTCTTCTTTCGCTTCATTTTCCGAGCAACATCCCACTCTTCAAATCTCCCGCCACCGCCTGGTTCGCTTTCTGATCCGTCACTTCCTTCTGTCGTCTCCTAGTTTCTTCTTCTTCGCCTGTGTTATTTTTTTTTTTTAATTATTTTTATTTTTAACTAGGGCTAGTTGTTTCCCTGCGTTGACACACCTGATTTAAATAAGTGGGTTATTAACCTAAGATTATCTTGATATAATATGTTAGTTTTGTTGTTTTTTCCCTCACGGTTAAAGTTTAAATAGTTTGTCCCCTCTGGCTTACCGTAGTGGTGTTTGCGGCAGACAGGTCTGAGAAACATTTTAATGTTTTTTAAGAATTGTTTTTCTTTCCAGTTTTGTGCGACACTTCTTATAGTAAGGTTTTGAACGTTTAAAACTAGTTTAATTCGTTTGGAGCAGTCTTTTTGGCTCATTTGTGGCCGTTTGTTAAGTGTAAACCCGCGAATCGACTGTTCGAGAAGTTTGCTAATCCCGCTGGTTTGTTCAACTTTATGCTCTAACTGTGTTTTTAGAGAAATGTAAGCGAGTTTTTAGTGTTTGAAAGCTACTGCGGCTGATTTAAATGCAACTGTAGAAGAGAACTGAGTTAACAAATGTTATGAAACGTCTAAAACTGCCTCTGAAGGCAGAAACAAGATTTAAACTTAAATAATAAACATCTGAGGTGCTTGTTTTAACCTGTACAGCCAATAAGTTTACCTTTTTAGAATGCGTTTAAATGTTTACTAGCTAAAAATGTACTTAAAACTTAACTTAAAACTTATATTTTTGTGCCAATAGTTCATATTTTCATACAACAAAAAGGATGGTGTTATCAACATTAATGCTATTTATTGCTGGACTTGGATCAGGGTTCTGTGATGGTTCTAGGTTTGGATCAAAGGGATCTCCTGTCCCCACCAGGACAACCTCATACTGTTGGACACCTTAGGACAAAATAGCAGCTGAAGATATTTAATATTTTGTTTCATATATATATTTTTATATCCATCCAGCTAAATCTTCTTTCTGCTCTCAGGTGTGTTTGTTTTCGCCTCCAGCTGCTGCCATGGAGGAGGTGACACGCCTGGTTTCCACCGGAGACTGCGTGAAGATCTGGGATGCGGTTTCCTTGGCCCCTCTGGAGCAGTTCAACCCCCACAGCAGCAGTCACTCCGTGGCTCAGGCCTGCTGGAGCTCCAACAGTATCCTGACGGGCGGACGTTGCTGTTGAACAGTATTTTTGTTTCAGACCCCTGGAAAAAAATATAACTTTCAGAGCTGCAGAGCTTGTTGGCATGAAACATCTCCTGTGCAGGAGCAGATCTGTCTCTGCATGCAGCTGATTTCGTTCTGTCCGTCGGTGTTGACTGACTGCAGCTTCAGTTCTGTTTGAGTTTTTCAGCAGGAGGTCTGAAGAACCGTTGATCCCACTGACTGAAGCTTAACCTGAAGTTTTGTTTAACCTGGACCGTTATTTATTGTGTGAACGCTGAGTCAGCATTTACTCCCTACTATGTACTATTTCGTTTTTGTAATGTTCTTTGTAATCTTAACTACCTCTGCAGCGCTAACCAGGTTGCTCAACCAGCAAACTGGCTCATCCACTATGAGAAGGTGCTGCTTATAAGACAGTTTGTTGCAGCTCCCCAGAAGTTTTCTGGAAAAAAGACGAAACGTCTAAAAAAATAAATAAAATCGGTCCAGAAGACCTGACTCAACCTTGATGGATTCATCCACCTGGACTATTGAGCTTGCATCAGGATACTTCAGCTCTTTTAGCTGTTCATAGAACGAGTGCCGTGACTTTTATAGTATACCTTTTTTAAAAATATTTAACTTTGTTTAAAATGAAACTTCCATAAAAATACATTAGATCTATTCATTACCTTTTTTTTCCTTTAATTTCAAATCTGCTTCAACAAGCTGGCTCTGTTTTCATCTAATGCTGCTAATAGCACTTAGCTACTGTTTTAGCTTTAGGCTATTTGTTTGCTGTTTTGAGAAATGATGTAAGTTTTAATTTAAAAGGTAAGTTGAACCTTAGCAAAAAGTTTTATTTCAGCACAAATGCCATTGAACTAAATCGTCAGAGCTGATGGAAAAACGTTTTTTAATGAAAACTTTATTTTCCGGTTTCACGATGAGAACAATTAGCACCTCTTCTACCTGACTCGCCTTGTTCTTGTCTAACGTTTTAGTTTATTTTATTCTGTGTGAATGTTAAATAGTTGTGATCTGACGGAATCAAAAGTTTCCATCCTTGACCGGCCGGTTCAGACCAGTACCTGGTGAGCGCCAGCAGCTGCGGAGACAAACTGGTGGTTTCCAGTCTCAAGTCCAAGCCGGTCCCGGTGGGGGAACTGGGTGAAGGGGTGAGTACAGAACCGAGCCATTATCCTGCTTTAACAGCATTTGTTCTTTGGTTATTCTCCAGAAAGAATCTTTATTTATTTATTTATTTATTTTTAATTATCGTCTGCTGCAGAAAGACAAAAGGCAGTTGATTATTTCCTGTGTGTGTTTGGGAAATGAAGTCAACCTGATTTAAGATATGTGCCAGAGCCAGCTGATCAAAAAAAACACAAAACTCTCAGTAATTTATTCAGTTTTACAGCAACTGAGCCAAAGTTTGGTGTGGTAGTAGCTGAGAGTCGTCCCCAACAGGTACTGGGATGTCGTCTGAACTCACTCATGTTTTAAAGCGTTGAACAAAATGTCTCCATTTCTCAGTCTGAGAGGACCTTCGGTTAAATGTCTGGGCGTCGTGAAGCACGGCGGGAGATATGCATTCCCTGGAGGAGTGGTAGATGTTTTGTTGGAAGATGGAGGAGCAGGAAATGAAACGTTTATAAAATCCTCCTCAGTTTCTGTCCTTGACGTCGTCCTTCTGTGTGTTCAGAAAAAGCAGACCCGTGTGTGTCTGAGCTCCTCGTCTCATTTCCTGGTCAGCGGGGGTCTGGATCACTGTGTCCACATCTGGGACCTGAAGACCATAAAGCTGCACCGCACCCTCAAAGTAAGAGTCCTCCCACCTGAAACATCTGCTCAGAGGGTAAACGATAATCTGCATCTTGTCTCTGTAGGACCACAAAGAAGAGGTGACCTGTGTGTCCTTCAATGCCACCGGCAGCTGCGTGGCCTCAGGCTCCACCAGCGGGGACCTGGTCCTCCACAGTCTGACCACCAACCTGTCCAGCAGAGCGTTCGGTCATGGCAGCAACCAGGTGAGGCAGACGCCGCGTCTGGCTCAGATCGACTCAAACTGACCGGCAGCTCTTTGCAGCCAATGAGACGTCACTTTTCCAGGTTACAGCATCCAATCAGAGTCTGAGCTTAGACCCCGCCCCTCATTTGATTTAAACAGACACATTCTGGGTTTGTGACGGAAGAAGTTTGGTTTAGTTTGTGTTCAGAATAAAATCAGACTAAAAGTTTTTCCCTTTGGCTGTTGCCGTGGTTACCAAGTCTCTTGGAAGTTGGACGCCTGAACATCTGGTTGGAAAAATCTAGAAGTTTTAGGTCTCCTCCCCCCAACTTAATTTTGCTTTGACACTTAAGTTTATTATGAAAAATGATAGAATAACTTGAAACTAGTGGTGGCAGCCATGTTGAACGTGTCGCCATCCAGACGAAGGGAGGTGGCGCTGTTTGCGTGTCACCTGGATGACTGCCACATGGGCACATGACCTCTACTCTGATTTTTGTATGAAGTTTGAGCTCTTCTGCTTCCTCAGCCCATTCACGACCTGCGGCTGTCCACGGTGAAACGCTCCCTGCTGGGCAGCGTCTCAGACAGCGGCACCGTGGTCCTGTGGGACTCCAACACCCAGAAGGAGCTGCATGTGTTCGACAGCGCCCACAAGGCCCCGGGCTCCGGCCTCGCCTTCTCCCCCACCAACGACCTGCTCTTTGTCAGCGTCGGCCTCGACAAGAAGATCATCTACTACGACACGGCCAGCAAGAAGTGAGCATGCGCACACTTCCTGTTTCAGCTTGAGCGCTCGGCCCAGTGCCCGTCAGATCTGACGTCACGCTGGTCTTTTTAAAACGTCATTAAAAAAGAAGAACAAAGAGTAAAACATCGACCTGGTCTGATCTGGACGGTTTCAGGTTGAGTTCTCTGACGACAGAGACGTGTTTTTAATTCTTTCAGAGTCCTGGCGTCGATTCGTGTGGAGAGTCCTCTCACCGCGGTGGACTTCGCGTTGGACGGTGTTGGCCTGGTGGTCGGCTCCACCCGGGGGAAGATCTACCAGTACGACCTGAGGAACACCAGCACACCAACCAAGATCACCGTGGCCCACAAAACCTCCGTCACCTGCCTGCGTTTCCAGAGCAACGTCGGCCGAGACAAGGTGCCATCAAGTGGACCAGAAACCAGACTGGCAACTGGATTTTTTTGACTCGTCTCAACATTCCTCTGATCCTGAAGACAAATTAAAAACTTAAAAACACTAAGTTTTTAACAACAACATCCCATAAATTCAATCTTGTCTATGTCTCCCTCAGTCCAGTAAACTGGGACCCACGAGGATCTCCAGTACAAAAAGATCCAGTTCCAAACTGCCCAGCAGCCACTCAGACTCCGCCCCCAGCACAGGTCCCGCCCCCCAAAGACAGGAGACCAGCACAGGTAGGTCAAAAACAGCTTCAGTCTAATCTCTGCAGCAGAAACATGAAAATTAACAAGTTTTGATGTAATAAAAATAAAACAGTAAAATTCTTGTTCCCCATAATGAAACCTGTTCTTCCAGCTCCTCAGAAATTTATCAAATCTAATTTTTCATGCTATTATTTTCTAAAACCTGAAGGGAACATGGGGACGAGTATGAAATAAACTTTTCTCACTGCCTTCTGAGAGTTGGCGAGCCGCGCGGCCACGTTTTGCAGTTCACTGCCCACGCTGTGCCCCTCCTGGCAGCCGGCCCCATGTCCATGATCTGCTGGAGCTCAGTTTAGGTCAAGGAGCAGATTTGGACCAGTTCGTTTTGTCGTTGGTTTAAAACCTGGATGTTTGAGGCTGCTCTGAAGAAGCCTGCAACCATTCCGGGACTAATTTGAGAAGAAAATATGTTGTTCAAGATTTCTTTCTTTTTTTTTTTTTTTTTTTTTGTTTACCGGTAAATATTTAAAATACAATGTCTCACTTGAGGAAAAAAGACAAACATTTTCTGGAGACTCCGCCTCCAACGCTGTTTACCAACACCCACTGAGAAACCACATGAAAAGGCCAAACTTCTCAATGTTATTGACTTTTTATATAAAATTATCAGCACTTTTCTTTCAAGTGATCAAGCTCTTTGTTTTTTAAACATGATAATAAAAATGTAATGTAAACGTGATATGCTTCAACATTCCCTCAGCATCATGTTAAACATGTTTAATTATGTCTGTATTTGTCTCCATGGCAACCAAAAGACTAAAGGTTTTCTGTCTCAGAGTTTCATTTAATCCTGTTAGTCGAGAAACGTTTGAACCGATAAGTGCGGCTCTGTGTCCGGCAGGAGGCGCCGGCGTGGAGGCGCTGTGCCAGGCCAAGCAGGGGGCGGAGCCACTCCCTCTCGTGGAGAAGTTCAGCGGAGTGGGACGAAACAGTCTGGACATCTTCTCGCCAGCTCGTGAAGGTTTGAAACAACCAGGATTTTAAAATTTATGTTTTTAGAAAAGATCTGGAAACATGAAGCCACAAAACTTGAGGTTGAAATAATATTTAAATTATAACAAATTAAATAAATAAATTCCCCATTTCATTCAACCTTTTATTTATACAGGTTAATCCCAATGAGCCTCTGGGACTCATTTACAAGAGAGACCTGATAAATAAAACTTTTAATACTGTAGTTACTTTGTCTGGCCACCAGGGGGCGCTCCTGTAGACATTCTTAAAATACTACAGTACTTCCTGTTCTGTTGTAACTCAATAGTTTCTGATATCTGAACAGTTTTGAGGACTTGTTTTGACCTTCATTGGGTGACCTTTGATCCATTAGAGAAGAAAAGATTAAAACCTTCAGATGAAATGACTTAAACTCAGCTTGTCTCAGATTACTGTAACTTTTTGATGCAGATTTTGTGGTTTCAGAAAACAAACAGCAACTGTGAGCTTCCTCAGTTTCTACTACTATTATTAATATTGTTATTATTAATAATAATGATCTATAAAATAATACTCGTCCACCTAACCCTCCCTCCAGTCAAACCATTAAAACTTGATTTCATGTTTTCAGACTCGTACCTCCATCTTCCTGTTTGTCTCACTCACATTGCTCCTCTCTGTTGGTTCTGTTCTGGGGCTGTTTCAGGTCCAGACTCGGGGAACCAGGGCAGGACCGGAGAGACCCCGTTTGGAAGAACAAATGGTTGGACAGGAAGTCACTTTTTAAATGACGTGTCCTGCTCTGGACTGATGTTTCTGTGTTTTCATAGTTGCTGGTCTGGAGCTGATGTCCAGAGAGGGGGAGGGACAGCAGCTGGTTGGACGGGGCAGTCTGGACATCTTCTCCCCAGTCCGAGGTCAGCACTTTGTCCTTAAATGTTTTATAGGAGTCACGTTTAATCAACAAAATCAGACCATCAGGATAATTTGGTAAAATAATCAAACACAGATGCTACATTTTGTCAAACTGAGTATAAAGCAGAGAGCCAGTACCTGATAAATACTAAATACCGTACATGCCGCCGTACACATCACATCACCGTATAAGTTGCATCTATTAATGCGTCACCGCTGACCACCTGGAAACGTGGGCGGGTGTGGTGCCAAAAATCAATTGACTGCCAAAAGGCAACCGCTGGAGCGTGCACGGGAGTAGTTTAACAAGATTAACACTTAAAAACAATCGTTTGTTTGCTCAACATTATAGTAAAGGTGTGTCTCAGTTGAACTTTTCCTTAATAAATGCACTTTAATGGTCAAATCAGCTGCGTTTCACCTGGGCGGTGCAGAGAAGTGCAGCTGATTTGATGTTTGCTCCAGGAGTTCCAGAACGAGATGAAGGTGGTTTGGTATGGCAAGACAAGTATCTCATTAATAGCCACTTTTACCTATTAATGAGATACTTGGCTTGCCATATTAGTCGAGGGCCCTCTAGCAGCTGAACATTCAATATTTTCCATGTCAGAATAAATTAAATGATCAGATCTCAGCCAAAAATTGGGTTATAATATGGGGACAAAACGTCTATTAGTCACTTCGGTGTATAAGTTGCAGGACTTGCAAATTTATACAAAACGCTGCGACTTATATGGTGAAAAACTAATAAATACTGTTAGACATCCTATAAACACTGTTAAAAATGGAAGGAGCGTACTTTTAGTGTTAACTCCTCAAACGGAGGACAACAGCTGTCTTGTCCCAAACTTCCTGTTTGTGAGGCCGTGTATTTTCCCAGAATCCTCTTCTGCTCAGAGACTCTTCTGTAATTAAGGTGAAAACTTCGCATCTGTTTGAGTTTTTCAATCGTTTTTTTTTTTTTTTTTTGTTACTGTTTTTATGCTCAAATGATAATCATATATTAGACATAATAATAAATTAAGTGTTTTAATTAAAACAACAGTCCAGTAAGCTGTTTGTTCTGACAGATTAAATTTGTTTTGATAAAAGTTTTATTTCATATTTTAATATCATAAATTCAAAAGTCTCTAACAGTCTCTGTGTGAGGGGCGGGGACACCTGGACAGATCCACCATGGAGACAAATAAAATGTCCCACAGACCAGGAACAAGCCTGTTAGGTTGATTGGACACGTGATTGTCCCACGATGTGAGACAACTCGACCCGGTTCACACAAACTGAACCAGAATTTTGAATCTGCCTCGTCATCCTGCAGCTTTTAGAGCCTCTGGGATCTGCTCATGTCTGACCTGCTGGTGTTTGTTTGTTGTCATGGAGACGGGTGTGGTCATGTCTCAGACTCAGGTACTGGAGGACCACAGCGTAAGACCCCCCTGGGGAACCAGCTGGGCCCGTCTGCAGATTGGTTTTACAGCCCACTGTCTGTGTTCCAGTCCCCACCACCAATCAGGGAGGAGGAGCCAAACACTGCTGAAGCATGTGACTCCAAAAAGGTCATGACCCCTGAGCCCCCTGAAGAACTCGAACGGCCGTAAATCTTAAACAAAAATATTAAGTTTCTGCAATTTTTATAAAGTTTTGTTTCTTCCTGGTTCAACAGTCTGGTGAGGCCAGTAGGTCCAGTCTGGAAGGAGAGGCACAGGCTCCGCCCACCACACCTCAACAAACCAATCAGAGCCAGTCGGCCCCGCCCTCCTTAACTCCAGAGCCCAGCCTCTGCAGAGGAAACGACGTCCAGTTGAGCTACGATTCGCCTGTCCTCAGGACTCCGCCCCCCACCGCAGCAGGTACAGCTCTGTTTCCACGGTGACAACAGCGTAGGTCTGGGTCCTGAAGTTTCTGATAATCTGGTTTTGTTCAAAGCTTCTGGTCCAGCTGCAGCGGTCGCCGTGTCCTCCTCGCTGTCCCAGAACACAGCAGATGTGGTCGGGCAGGAAGGAGCCGCCCCGCTGACCTCCCTGCAGTTCCACTTCATCCGGAACATGATCCGTGATGAGATGGAGGAGTTAAGGTTTGTGACCTTTGACACCACCTGCCTTCTGGTGTGGGCCGGGGGGGGTGTCAGGTGAAACACTGAGCAGGTCTGAGAGGAACCACAATTAAAACTGAGCTCAGGTGGGATGTGACAACTGGGTCTGGGTTTTTCTTTCATGGAAAGTTTTATTTATTTATTTTTTCAGTTTTCATATTAATAAAAATTTTTTTTAAAAGTTTTATTTTAATCTGTCTTCAAGAAAAAAGTTAAGCCCTAAAGCTTAAAAAATAAATAAATTTAAAAAAAATTATATTTAGATATCTCTCTCTCTCAATTTGGGCTACAGTTTAAATTAAGAAATAGATAAATGCAGCAACATTTCAAAATAACAGCATCAGATGTTGAAGGAAGAAAAAGATCAAAGAGATTATTGAGAAACTTGAATTTGTACAAGTTTGTTTTCTCATCTTGTTTAAAAAATAATTTTAACCTTTTCAGTTTTTGCTACAAATTATGACTCTGCTCTGAAAATATTGCCCCTGTTTAAAAGGTTGAGGTTCTGTTGGATCTGATCCATGTCATGAGACTAAAAAACGTTTGTTGTGTTTGTGTCCAGAACCACCTGCCATCAGGACATCATCAACCTGCAGGTGGAGATGATCCGACAGTTTTACATCCAGCTGGTACCACCTCCCATCTTTCTGGTTTTCATTTGTTTCAGGAAGGAGAACCTTCATCTGTGTGATGATTATTAATCCCAAACATCTGTCCAGATGTGACGTTTACCTGCTGTGTGTGTGTGTGTGTGTTTCAGATGGAGGTCCACAATCTGATAGAGAACTATTCAGTCAACGAGTCGCTGGTGGAGGAGATCGAGAGGCTGCGAGAGGAGAACCGCCGCCTGCGAGCCAAGTACTGATCCTGTGACCTCTGAGCCCCGAGTCGGGTCTTGAAGGCTGCAGCAGACAGACCGACGGTTCTGCCTCAGAGCTCCGGCTTGCAGGAAGTGTTGACAAACACCCAAAGCCCTTTAAATCAGAGGTTTAGTTTGTTTTTATTTAATGTTTACAATTTGTGAAAAATAAAACTTGTACAAATTACCACTTTGAATGATTCTTTAAATAAAAGTTACAGATTTTTGTGTGTATATCTGTGTGTGCTGCTGATGCTCTGCAACTCCAGGGTTATTCATTTTGCGATGTGGTGCAGCCTGAGTTTGTGAAATATAAATACAGTGTATATATATATATATATATATATATATATATATATTCCGAAATCTCAAAATAACGTGGCCACACCAAAAGAATGTGACTGAGTATAATCACCGAGATCTGATCCATTATGACAAAAGCATTTG
>JARVGV010000002.1:7840146-7859258 GCA_031762435.1 Hypsolebias longignatus
CTAAAAAGAAACTGTCCAGATGACCTGATTGAGAATGATCAGATTTGATTCCTGGATTATTGAGCATGAACTTTCTTACTGGAAATCGTATTTACATAAACATTGGAGGAAAACCCAGAAGCTGAAGCCAGCCTGCGACCTAACTTTATTTTAATTTAAGTTTTTAAGCCCCGCCCCCACCATGTGAACAAACAGGACTTCACAAAAAATTGAAATAAAAACACATCACAGATCATGTTTTTCACTCTTGTTGAGTTCTTATATATCTTCAGTTTTTTCCCCAATATTTATTTGTTGAACATATATTTAGTTATTTCACATTAATAAGAAAGATTGTGTGACTCCATTGTTAGTGCACAGACTCTGGTTCCAAAAATACAACATGGCTGCTCCCTGCGAGGTTTAACTCCCAACAACGAGGGTCAGCTGGTCTGTGAAGTAAACAGTTTTTATGTAAACAACAACAGGAAGCGTTCCTTCAATTGCTCTGAAGTTTGACCTTTAATTCTCCCTCAGCAGCCAAATTCCTTCACTCCTTCACAATAAGAGTTACCGTATTTTTCGCCATACACGTCGCACCGCCCTATAAGTCACATCAGTCCAAATATGTCTAATAAAGAGGAAAAATCCATAAATATGTCACTTCGCTGTATACATCGCATCTATTACGCGTCACCGCTGACAACCCAGAAATGTGGGCCAGTGTTGTGCCAAAAATCGATTGGTATGCCAAACTGCGGCGGGAGCATGCACAGGAGGACTTTAACAAGAATTTAACAAGATTAACACCTAAAAACAATTATTTGTTTGCTCAAAATTACAGTAAAGGTGTGTTTCGGTTTAACTTTTGCTTAATGAATGCACTTTGACGTCAAATCAGCTGCATTTCAAAAGCCGATTCACACAAGCAGGAGCACGCAGGGTGGCGACTCGCTGTGCATTTCTTCAGAATTTAACAAGATAACCACCTAAAACTACTGTATATATTTTTTGCTCGACATTATAGTAAAGATGTGTCTCAGTTGAACTTTAACTTAACAAATGCACTTTAATGGTCAAATTAGCTTCATATTGATGGGGTGGCGCAGCGATATGAAGCTGATTTGATGGTTGCTCCAGGCATGACTGGAGCTGGATGTAGGTGGCAGTGCTGTGGCAAGCCGATTGTGTCATAAATAGCCACGGTTACCTATTACATGACACAAAGGCATGCCATACATGAGTGCCATAGCGGCGGAAAATGGTAGTGTTCAATATTTTCAATGTCAGAATGAATGAAAATGGTCATATCTCAACCAAAATGTGGTTTATAAATATGGGGAAAATACACAAATAAGTCTCTTTGGTGTATAAGTCGCAGGGAAATTTATGCAAAAAACAGCAACTTAGAGGTCGACAAATATGGTATTTTAAGGTTGTGTTCAACTCCAGGTGTTAGTTTCTGTTAATGAACAATTGAATTTACTCAGACTGCCATTTTGTTTGTCCCAGTCACAGTCGGGGCTCAGTGGAAAAGAAAAGAGAAGGAAACTTGGAGAGAGCAACAACTTTGACATGATGTGATTTAGTTCATATTTATTGAACTTATTTAGATAGATGGGTGAGGAAGTAATAGAACATTATCGAAGTCGTAAAAACGTTTCTTTCATGTCTCCGTATTTATCTGAGAATAAAGCAAAAGTTAATTTTAAAACATGTTAAATAAGCAGTTATTTTGTCAAACGTTGTTTTGTCCTTGTTGACCTTTGACCTCATCACGTGACTTTATGTTCAAAATCACTTTTTCCTTCCAGTTAAAACCTTTTTAAAGTGACAACAAAACATTTTTCTGTTTGATGTTTCCTGTTTTAATCACAAACTTTCTTTATTTTCTTCTCTTTGTCTTTAATCTCAAAACAAGTAAACAACAACATATTCCTCAATCCTCTGAATGATCCTAAACACCACTGTTTGACAGGAGGGGATAAATGTTTTGAAATAAATATTGTATTTCAATACTGTTATGTCAATAAAGAGCAGGTAAATAATATTCAGGCCAATGGACATAAACTAAAAACATATTTAGCAACATCAGCATCATTTTCAGTCTGTCATGTTTGTATTGATAGTTTTAGTGAATTAAATTGATTTTATGTTCAATAAACTCCTGAAATTTTAGCTGCAGCTCAATGTTAATAAATCAGCTATTTAAAATTATTATTATTATTGTTGTTTCTCAAAATGGTACAACAAACTAAAGTGAGTGAAACTGCAGAAACTAAAGTTTTGATGTAAACTTTAATTGGTATTTGATTTTGACCTAAAAGCTTTAAGATTTAGTAAACATGAATAAGAGCTGATAAACAACAGAGTTTACAGAGACGTTAAAATTCTGGGCGGAGGTTTGGGTTCGGAAAAAAAAATTATAAGACAAATCAGTACAAAAACACAAAAACACAAATGAAACCAAAAATATATTTAGCTACGACAGCTGCTCCTCTCTGGATTAGTAAGGTACATTTAAATCATAAAATAAGAAAATTACAGAAAGTTTGTTTGAAACATCTGTCAGTCCATCTATTTTGTTTGTTTAAATCTCAATACAAACAATAAAATAAATAAATAAATAAAACTGAAAAAACAAAATTATCTGACCAAAAAACTGATTACAGTATTCTGTCATTTATTTTTTTTTATAAAATAAACCAAATACAAGAGAAAATGCAGGAAAAACGTCACATTTTTCCAGGTAAAATGCAAAAAAAATTAAAAATAAACTTTTTTTTTTAATTATTATTATTTTCGCTTAATTAAAGGAAAACGTCTCAAACATCTTGATTCCGCAGCTCACCTGGAGCAGATTAACCCGAACTTTGAGGAAGTGTGATCTATTGGCGCCCCCTGCAGACCAACATTAGAAACACACCTGTAACCTGTCTAGGTGTGCATTTGATTAATTTGATTTCTTTAAAAGCTTTATGTACAAAATCACATAAACTCCACAAATTTTTATTATTTCTTGTATTATTTTTAATCTAATAAATTCATTTGATTTAAGAATTTGTTTGCAGAAATACCTTTTCTCACAAACTGAAAAAACAACAACATTCCCAGAACAAAACACACGTATCATTTAGAAATGTAACAAACTAGTAGCAATGGTTTAAATATAGATACAAAATAATAATATAAAAATGAAACGAGTTGATCACTGATTGTGGTGACACTTATTTCAGGTATATTTTTGTTTACTTACTCAAACATAGCTAATCTCGCACACACTAAAAAAGATTTACATAAAATCAAATGAAAAACGTTTTTCTCTCGAATAAATCTGGAGTAAAGTTACAGGAAGACACAGATTTTCTCCCTCAGATAAAAGACAGAGAATAACTGTCATATCCTGTTTGAAACTTGATGAATCATAAAAGTGTTTAGACCTTTTCTGCGTGCTTATGGACAAATAATACCTCAGTGTTGGATTTTTTTCTGCCAAATTATTAAATTTTCCATTTGTTTTACTGTAAATCGGATGTATATGAAAGCCCCGCCCACTTACTTCCGGTCCAAGATGAAAGTAAATATTATGAATCCGCGGTGATGCTGTAATCAATTCCCAAACTTCAAATGCACAAATTTGGTTGGTTTATTTACGTTTTTCTATCAACTGTGATCCATTTAGACTCGGTTTGTTGCCATGTTCACGTAGCGGATGTATTTATTTCTTAATCAGAAATATTAAGCAGCTATAATCGTCTGTAACTTAGTTAGCTTAGCTTAATTAGCTTCATGATGATAGACTGGCGCACAACCTGAGAACAGCAGGCGTTAGCACCCTTCAGATAAACAGTTTAATGACCACACAATTATTTTAAAAGTTGTTAGCCGTCAGGCTGCCATAGTTGTCTGCTGTTAGCTTAACTCAGCTGTTGACATTTAATTGCGAAGTAGAAACAAAAAAGCAACATAAGTCTCTTAAATCTGTTATGAGAAGTGGCAGTATCATTAGTTCCAGCCCTTTTGGAGCACTCCTGTCAATATTGAACAAAGCTAGTTTCTGACAACATCAGGCGTTTTAACAGTCAGTCAGTGAACTCATCAACCCACAGGCGACACCTGACACCTCTGTGTTCCCCTCTGACAGGTGACACCTGACAGGTGTTTCAATCCTCCTGTACATCCCATAGGATGAACATAGCTTTGACTTGATGTGGAAATAAGTGATGCTTGCATGAATGTAAAGTAACAGTTTTTCACACTGTGCTTGTGTTTCAGTGTTCCCTGTAGATGTTCAGCAGACGGTGCTGATCAGAGAAGATGCTTCTGATGAACAGAGACGTGGAGTGAACCAGCAGGACCCAGAACCCCTCCTTCTCATAAAGAAGGAAGAGGAGGAACTTGATGATGACGAAGAAGAGGAGACTGATGCCACTGGGTTACACATTACTGTAGTTTCTTTGAAGAGTGAGGATGATGAAGAGAAACGTCCATTCTCGCAACTTCAGCACCAAATGGAAGATGGATATCTTCCAGGCAGCAGCTCAGCTGAAATACAAGTAGACGGTGGTGGAGAGGACTGTGTAGGAGCAGAAACTATCAGGAGCCCAGAACTAAATCTTCATGAAGACAACTCTACCTCTTCAGTACCTGAAGTCCGTGAGGATAATGTGAACAGTCCTGACTCACGCAGAAAAATAAAAAATGGATTGAAAATGTTCAGTTGTGATGACTGTGGTAAAACATTCACAAGAAAAGGTGATCTGAACTCACACACGAGAGTCCACACAGGGGAGAAACCTTTTGAATGTGATTTTTGTGGACAAAGATTCACTCACAAATCAACTTTAAACAGACACGTGAGAGTCCATACTGGGGAGAAACCCTTTGACTGTGATCTTTGTGGGCACAGATTTAACCTCAAGTCAGATTTAGACCGACACATGAGAGTCCACTCAGGACACAAACCGTTTGTGTGTGATTTTTGTGACCACAGTTTTAGCCTAAAGGCTAATTTAAACTCACACATGAGAATCCACACAGGACAGAAACCGTTTGTCTGTGATATTTGTGGACACAGATTTAGCCACAAGTCTGATTTAAACCAACACATGAGAGTCCACACAGGACAAAAACCATTTGTTTGTGATGTTTGTGAGCACAGATTTAACCACAAGTCAACTCTAAACTCACACATGAGAGTCCACACAGGACAGAAACCATTTGTGTGTGATGTCTGTCAACAAAGATTTAGCCTAAAGGCAAATTTAGACCGACACATGGGGATCCACACTGGACAGAAGCTGTTTGTCTGCGACGTTTGTGAACACAGATTTAGTAGGAAGTCCACTTTAATCAGACACATGAGAGTGCACACAGGACAGAAACCATTTGTGTGTGACATCTGTGGACACAGATTTAGTATAAAGTCAAATTTAACTGCACACATGATTACCCACACAGGACATAAACCATTTGTTTGTGATGTCTGCGAGCACAGATTTAACCGAAAGTCATATTTAATCAAACACATGAAAGTCCACAAAGAAAATGAAGACGTTTGTAGTGATCCTCAGAAGACCTAAGAGTCCACAGAGGAAGCAAAACAGGTCAGCTGCAATGACTAATAGGCTACTAAAGATACCTCTGTTGCAGTTTTTTTTTTAATACAGTAATAAATGCATTTTATCATATGTTTATACTTTATTATAAACATATATGTTTTTATGCTGTTTAGTGTCAAGGTTCCTATTTCTATTGTTTATTTTTATAACAGGTTAGAGTTGGGGTTAATTAATATGAGGCTTTAAAATGTATTGTGAATATTTGCTAAATGTTGATATGTTTAGTTGAGCTGTACATCACATTTGTTTACGCTCTGGATAAAAGTTACAATAGTAAGTGTTTAGGAACTTTTTATGCTTGAATACTTGACAAAATATAATCAGGTTTGAAGAATAACTGCTAGAAGGGGAAAAAAAAAAAAAAGATTAAATACTAAGCATTCCGTGAAGGGATGAATAACCACCACTTCTGGCAGAGTTTTAATTTAATTTAGATCTGAGGTAGAGAAATGACAGACTTACAGTCTTTTTGGTCAAACCTTGAGAACCTTATACACAATTGTAAGTTTAATGTGAGATGATGCATGAGCTGAAATGTGTGTTGGGGATGATTCACAGCTAGTACCACATAAAGTTTAAGTACAGGATCTTTAAAATGGAGTTGTTTTTTAAACTAAAACCACTTAGCTGTGGCAGACATTTTAAATTAGATTGACAACAGAAGTTAATATAGATGTAAATACCGTTTTTAATTTCTGAGAGTTCTGAGATACTGTACAGTATTTTGATAAAACTGACTGCCTTTCCTATGAGTGCACCATTTTCTCCAGTCCACCAGGGGGCGGTATGCACCGGTTTACGGATACTAATGCGCATCCTCCCGGGGAGGAAGACACTGGCACCGTTTACGCATGCGCTTTGGTATCCAATATGTTTTTCCAGTCAAGCGTTTTTGTCTGCGGTGTTATTAAAAGGTATTTTCAGCAGATCCGGTTCGGAGCAGTAAACGGTGTCACTGGGCCAGGTCTGGTCCCGCTTCTTTGCTGCCGGTCTGCCGTTTTCATCTGCTCCCCTCCGGCTTCTTTCCCCGTTGACCTTCGGTCCGAGCGGCGGTTCTCCAGAAACGGACCGATGCCCAGGAAGGTCTGTCCGTAGCCCAGTTGTTTTTGTCCCAGACTTGTCAGACTGATTCTGTTTTTACTGGACATGAAACCACATCACCTGTTGTCTAAATCCTAAACTTCATTTACACTTTTTTTTTTTATTCACAAACACGATTACTAACTACTGTATCCACAGAAAAAACACAAGCAAACATTAACAAAGTGAAATTCATCAAAAATAATTTTATTTACTGCCTGGGCTGTTCCTGAATGTCCCATCCTGTCCGTGCGGTGTTTATTCTTCAAAACAGAAAAAATATTTTATCCTGTTAAACTCTTAAGTGCAAGTAACAATGCTAGCTATTTGTTAAATATGTTATTTAGCTAATAGTAATACTAGATAAAAGCTAAAGGTAATATGCTATTAGAAAGCTAAAAATAACAATACTAGCTATAAGCTAAAGATACCTATAAGCTAAAGGTAATGCTATTAAGCTAATAGTAGCAATGCTAGCCATAAGCTAAAGATAATAATGCTATAAAATAGCTAAAAGTAACAATGCTAGCTATTAGCCAAACAATGTTATTTAGCTAATAGGGATGCTAGTTAAAAGCTAAAAGCAAAAATGCTAGTTATAAGCTAATGTGCTATTAAAAAGCTAAAAATAGCAATGCTAGCTATAAACTAAAGATAACGCTTTTGAAAAGCTGAAAGTAACAATGCTATCTATAAGCTATTATAGATAGATATTATAGATATTATAGATAGCATATTATATTACTAAGGTAATGCTATTAAGCTAATAGTAGCGACCACTACCTAAAGCTAAATGTACCAGAAAGTAAGTTAAAAGTAGCAAAAAGCTACCTACAAATGTAAGAGTTACAAAATGAAAAGTTACAGCATCTCCTGAATGAGTAGAAAGTATGAACTGCTGAAGCGACAGATTCTGAAGAAGTCGTTAAAACACCTGTTTGTTTGTTTGTTTGTTTGTTGTGTTTTGCTCTGCAGCAGTCTGATCCTGACACGTTTTACTCAGAAACAGCAGAAATATTTTAGTTCAACTTCATCTGGAACACTCTGTTGTTGAACAGGTGAAGGGGCAGTCGTTGGTGGCGGCTTCAGGCGGAGCGGCTCAGACGCCCAGTTCTGGTCCAGTGACTCGGGATAAAAGTGGAGCAGTGACCATAACAGTGCACGCCAAGCCCGGCTCCAAGCTCAGCAGTATCACAGGTCGTCTTCACACCCTGTGGACACCAGCCCTGTTGGACAGAACCTCACACTCTGTTCTTCTGCTCCTGCAGGTGTCTCTGCAGAGACGGTGGACGTGTCCATCGCGGCGCCGCCTGCAGACGGAGAGGCAAACGCTGAGCTCATCCGGTACCTGGCAGAAGTTCTAGACCTGAAGAAAAGCCACGTTTCACTTGATAAGGTTCCTGAATGTTTCTTAAAGCAGAGATGAGTTTGGAGCAGGCAGAACTGTGCAAAAGTTCTGAACAGAACACTTTAATGGTTACAGGAAGGTCTGACTGGACGGGCCAGATCAGAACTATTTGGTCCAAATAACTCAGTAACTGTTTGTGTGCCTTCTGTCTGTGCAAGATAAATTTCTTCCATTCGGATCAGTAATGTCTTTTTGTTTTGTCCTCTCCTTTAGGGCTCCAGATCCAGAGACAAACTTATCAGAGTGGACTCGTCTTTGGGTCCAGAGGAGGTTCTGAGGAGGCTCCGACAGGCTGCGGGCTGACCCAGGAGGACGCTGGACATTAGAAGATGACTCCAGGTTCTTGTTAAACTCAGATAACTTCATGGCCATCCCGGTCTTATAAACAAACACATACAGAACTGGACCGGAACCGGACGCGTGGGAACAGAAACTCATAAAAACAGAAGATCAGGCCAGTTCATGGCCCCATGGCGTTTTTTTAAATTACATTTCTTTAGCCTGTGCAAAGTGTCGTATTGCGCTCATAGAAGTCTGATGAGCAGGCAAACTTTGGTAACAGTGACAACAGAGAGGGTTGGGGTGGGTAAACATGTAAAAGTGCACCTGTCCGTATGACCTGTGCCAAAAGCTGCAGGATGGATAGACATTATGTCTGCTGAGCTCATGACAGACACAAAGACGTCTCTAAATCAAAAAGATGGAAAATAGATTTATAAATGAGACAAAACAACCGGACTGAATTTTTTTTTCTCCGTTTCAAACATCATCCGGTGCTGAACGAACGAATTCCTTTGAAGAATAAAATGCTAAAATAAACTAAACGAGTTGAGTCGTGCCCGTTCTGTAAGTTCTCCAGAAGAATTTGAAGAACCTGAGGTAAAGTCCAGGAGCTCAGACATGAACCAAACAAAAACAACTTTGATCGTGGTGGGACATTTAAAGTTTTATGTGGGTTAATGACACCGAGACTTCGGAGCTCGTGTGCCGCTCCTCCTGAAGCGGAGGGATTCAAACTGCTGTGTCAGAGCTTCAAATGCCACCAGCAGCTCTTCACAAATTCAAAATGTTCTGAAGTGTTTCATAAATGATTCTGTCTTAAATGAACCTGAACCAGCGGTTCACTCTGCGGTAGCTCGCTCGTTTTGTTTTCACAGTACTGCGTGTGTGAGTCTACATATTAGGATTTCTTTTAAACAAATTTCACTCTTTTTACTCCTAATGCAGCAGCTAGTCTAACAGTCATTGTTTTACTTATTTTAATATGGAATGATGACATATAATGAACAAAAATATCAGCCGATTAAAACGACCAGTGTTTTTCTGACCTTTTTTGCTGATCTAGGGGGTGGAAACTGTGTCAGTGCTTCAGTCGACCACCAGGTGTCGCTGTTGCTTATAGGTAAATCGCTTTGCATTAAAAATAAATAAAATACTGTAGACGTCAGCCTACCATCCATCCTCCTCCCTGAAATGACTTGAAACAAGGCTTTGCACGAAGTGAAACCGCAGGTTCGGCCGTTCATTTACACGACATCAGCCTCATTCTCTGAAACGGACGGTTTCTGAATTCAGGTCTTGGTGGAGATTTTGGGGACCCCACTCCAACAGGTGTGAAATGCTCCGCAAGTGTGAAGTCACACATGCGGCTGCAGTCCAAAAGTTTTCCTGCACTAATAACAGTTATAATAAATGGCAAAGAGCAGAGTGTTTTTGTGCTGCTCACCCTTTTTCAGCATGTAGGAGCAAAACCAATTAAATCCAGTTCCAAAGGGACATTAGTGTATTCACCAGTTTGGACATACATACACTGCATGAATAGCTGAGCCCTGCACCAGGGTTGCCAGATACATTTTAAATGTCTTATTTACCCCACCTTTTCTGTGCACATGTTCACCAAACACAACACACACCTTAGTATACCTTTACTCATTACACAACAGTTTAGATCAAAATACTATCATTTTAAAGCCACAGTACTATAGGTCATACTTTCTTATCTGGCAACCCGACTGACATGGAAACTTCAGCGTTTTTGTGTAAACCAGCTCATTTTTTATTACCGCCAATAAATATTGAAAAAACACAAATGTTTCCAGCGGTTGTTCTCATGTAAACGGGACCTTATAGTAGGTAGATCATTTGACTCGGTCATTTTAAAATGAGCTCGCATGCTGAAAAAGTGTGCACACCCCTGACTTAAGAGGCTCCACCTGCTCGTCACCACTGTTGAGGAACATTATTCTCAAATTTCCGCAATATTTAAAGTTAAAAATTTAAAGCCATGCATAAACTACTGAACACTGGATCTGATTTGTTCATTAATAACTTAATAGACAGAGGGACAAATGAACGAGTGTTTTTATATCTGTTAACCTGGTTAGTTAACAATGTTTCTCATTTATACCTCTTCCTGTTGCTCCTGGAACAACAACTTTTCAATGTGTTGCTGCCATCAAATTCAAATTATTTTTTTGATTCTAAAATGGTTCTCTTGTAGTTTAGAGCAGTGGTTCCTAACCCTGGACCCTGAGGAACACCATCTTGCATGTTTCAGTTGTTTTCTGCTCCAACATGCCTGATTCAGTGATTTAATTACTTCCTCATGTTCTGCAGAAGCCCGTTCATCGCCCTTTCATTCAACTCAGTCAAGTCAAATCAGGGAAACAAGTAAAACATGCTGGATGGTGTTCCTCAAGGACCAGGGTTGGGAACCACTGGTTTAGAACATTTCAAATAATAATGTTTAATTGTAAATTAAATATATTGTCACAACCTTGTTGAAATTGTTAGACGCCCCCACAGAAGGATCTCTCTGTGTGGCTGGACCTGGTACCACCATGACTATATTGTCTGATTTGTAACAAAAGTCCAACAAAATAAAAGAATAACCAGATTTTATTTAGTTTTGTGTCTGTTGTCTGACAGAACTGACCCTGGATCAGACTCTGGCCACAGAGACACTCAGAACCCCAGCAGGGAGCAGAGGAGGATTTAAACTTCTGAGTCCGTTGCATTTCAGAGGGAAAGTGTTGGATCAACACGTTGAGGCTTAACGAGCTGTGAAAGCAGCTCCATCAGGCTGAGAGCAGACGTCAAGCTGCTGATCCAGGATCAGTCTGATTTAGTCTCTTATGTAACCTCCCTGCAGCTCGTCACAAACTTTGTTAACAGTAGAACTGAAGTTGTCACCGGAGCGATGGGGTTTGACGTCTCTTCACTCTTTCATATCTGCTTTGATCCTGCAGCTCAGCTCCGCGGCTCTTTGAAGCTTTTTGGTTTAACGGGAAGAATCGAGGCTTATTAAGAGTTTCCTGATTCTGAGGACGAGGAGGGACGTTAATCTGCTTCTGCAGGAATAAATCAGTGTGTGTGTGTTGGGGGGGGGGGGGGGGGGGGCCCCCCCCCCGGCTCACGTGTTGTCTCAACATTATTGTTTTGTAGCTTTTGACAATGATGGATAAGAGTAGAAATGAATCATCAGAGGTACACCACAGGTTGAACTGGGAGATAAAGTTAAGAGGACAGACTGAGATGGTTTGGACATGCGAGGGACAGCGGTTTGGACATGTCCAGAGGAAGGACAGTGGGTATATTGGTAGAAGGATGTTAGAAACGCAGCTGCAAAGCGGAGATATACGGATGCAGTTAGAGGACATGGAGGTAGTTGGTAGGGGTGTAACAATACATGGATTTAAATCGATATATTGATTAAATGATTAATGAGTCAATTATATTGTGGCAAAACTAAAACGTCAATTCATGTTGTCTTTAAATATACGTTTTTATTTTGAAATTCCCAAAGCACGTCTGTGTCACCATTTCCATGCACGGCTGCGCTCTGCGGCCGCCTCAGCAACATGGCAGACGAGGCAGAAAACAGATGATGAAATTCACTCTCCTGCTGGATCTAAATCAACTCTGTGGAAATATTTTGGATTCTGACAGAAGGACGTCTCAACAGACAGAACGCATGTCGTGTGCAACAGGTGACAGCGTGAGTTCAAACACTCGGGAAACAACAAATTTGACCGTTCACCTGAAGAAGAAACACAACATTGATAGCCGTTATGTAAGCTCAATGTCTTTTTGTTTCTTTATAACTGAAAGGTCATCAGGGTAGTTTTAAGTTAACTGGTTTAAAAAATGCACTTAAATATGAGAAATGTGAGACAATTCTGAACAGGTCATTTATTTTTATTTTTTCAGTAAGAAAAAAACATTTAAATGCATGGTGCCTGTAATAACAGAAATAAAATGGTTAAATCATATTTGAATTGTTTTTGTAAATTTATTTCTATGTAAATGAGATGGGTATTTAATATCACAATATACAGTATTGATCGCAGATTTGCGAATCGAATAGAATTGAAATTGTATCGTGACAGACTTTGTGATATCGAGAAAAATCGTATTGTCATACATACAAATCAATATAATATCGTACTGTGGTAAAGCTGGTGATTTACACCCCCTAGTAGCTGGAGTGAAGACAGAGAGGACCCACTGTTGAGCTCCATGAAGAGGGAACAGCCGAAAGATGAAGATTATTTTATTTTAGGATTTCCTGAGCGTGTTTCAGCATCTAAATACTTTGGCTCCTTTCAGCTTAAAAAAATAAAATAAAAAAACTTCGGCTTGATGTAGGTGCCATCACTTTTGTCTCCTTTATGTTTTAAAATATTGAACTTTGTGCCACTTTTTGTTTAATTTGAGCTGTTTTACTGATTCAGCTAATTATAACATTTAGCTACATTATTTCTAATTTTAGCTTTTAGCTTGTGTTTTGCTAACTCCAGCCTGACATTAAGGTTCAACCCAAACATCTTTAAATCATTTCTCCTCATGAAATTATTTGTTTAAAACTGACATGAAGAGGCGGGCGACATGCATTCCTTTATTATTTTTATCATTTTATGATTATTTTTTTGTTATTTTTATTATTTTGTTGTTTTATGATGATTTATGTTTTTGTATATTTGAGGATTCAAATGATTTTTGGAACCAGACTGTAATTAAGAGTTTCCCTTTTTGTCCTTCTGAGTTCTGACGTCCGGTTTGGACTGGTTGAAACTCTGAAACAGAACCTCTCCTCCTCGGAGCAGCAATCAAAAGATCAAACGAGGTTCTTATCGTTACGCGCCGAGACGGTGGAGCGGACCTGAGCTGATAGCAGCCGAATGTTTCTGAAGAGATCAGAGAGAAACTGAGATGATGGAGATGCTGAGCTCTGAAGGACTGCAGTGATTATTCTGCTCGACCCGGTCTCATTCTGAGGTGAACTCTTCCAGAACCAGAAGGATCTGGTTGGTTTCTGTTTGTCCTCCTTTTAAGAAACGCTCCTTCTAACCGGGTGTTTCCAGCAGCTCCTCTAGGATCCTGAGGGGGTTCTGGTCTAAGGTCTGTGGTTCTTGAGGTTTTGGATCTCCTGCAGAGCAGAACCTAAAACTGCCTGGTAAGGTCCAAGCGAAGCATCGGAACCACCTGAGCTTGTCTGAAACGTTTCTTTTAATCAGAAGCTCCTGAACCAGGAGGTCTGTGATGGACTGGAACAAGAACCTGGTTCGGGTCAGTCCGAGTATGTTCTTAGTGTGTGGTGTTCTGATGGTTCTTGGTTCTGTCTACAGAAAAAGAACCTCACCGTGAAACTTCAAACGGGGTCTCCAGGATCCTGGTGGCTGAGGAGGAAGAGGATGTTTCTGTATCTTCATCCTGACCTTTGAGGTCCACGGTCCTGTTGACGTTCACGCCAGTCTCTGAGCCGATCTGTCTCACCTGCATCAGCAGAACCTTCTTGTTCTGTCAGTAAATGCGGGATCACAGCAGGATCTGTCTCTGTCGGGTCTTCAGGAACACAAAGAAGAGCCGAAGTTTAATTGTTGGTAAACTTCGGCTGTTCTTCATGTTTCTGAAGAGACTTCTTAAACGCGTCAGCTGTGGAAGTTTACATCACTGGCCATGGAGAGTTAGAGTTTACGACACGTACCTGAACACATCGTGATAGTTTAGACCTCCTTGAAGGCATCGTGACGTTAGCGTTGAATCGGTTGCAGACGGCATTTATTATTTTTGAGGGTTTTGATTGGCGTGCTGAAGTGATGTCATCAGCTGGCTGACAGGTCTGTTTACGACAGGAGGAGCGAGGATTTTCAGCCGCAGCTCCTCCGAGTGTCAGGGGGTTTAAGCTGCGATCAGCTGACAGTAATACCTTCATCTTTACCCTCGAATGTGGATCATAAACGCAGCTCTGCAGGCGAGTTCTCCTGGACGTCTTTAAAGTTAAAACAGTTCTGGAAGTGTTCAGAACCAAATCACAGAACCAGTTTATTTATGTACCGGTAGCTCCACATCACGAGTCAGGGAGTGAAACAGATGAATGTTTTTATCACGTCTCTTCATCTTCAGCATCCAGGAATAAATTCAGCTACAGATTTCGAGTTGAATCTCTGACCAATAATCCTTAAAGTATAAAAAGTAGAACCTCCTCCAGAACCAGAACCCTCAGCGGTTCTCTGTAGGACTTCATCAGTTGCTCTCCTGGTTCTGGCCCACTCTTCTTTCCATCGGTGAGGAATCTGCTCAGCTCTCTGGAGGTCCACCACATAGGTTCCGGCCTCTGACTGGACTTTAGTTCTGTTCTTTTTGACCCGTTCTGTTGTAGATCAGCTGCTGTGTTTGGGATCATGGTTCTGCTGGACCCAGTTTGGTCCAGTCTTCAGCTGTTGGACAGATGTACTCACGTCTGACTCCAGAACTCTTTGGTCTACAGAGTAGTTCTGGTCCACTCAGTGACTGACAGGAACCCAAACCATCAGCCCTCCACCACCATGCTGACAGCCTCCAAGTATGTTAATAGAGGCGAAGCGAAGGAAAAGATGTGGAGGAATGAAAGTGTACAAGCAACAGGGATAACCACACCCTGGAGAGGATTGGGAAACAAAAGCCATTCGAAAATGTGGGGACATTCACACAGTGGACTGCAGCTGGAATTAGTGCTTCAAGAACCACCACGCACAAGCGTATGCAAGACATGGGGTTCAGCTGTCGCATTCCTTGCGTCAAGCCTATGAGGTCCAAGTTCAAAGCAGCCGTCTACCAGGAAGTTTTAGAGCACTTCAACGCTTCCTGCCTTTCCATCTTATCAAGACACTCAAAGTGCTTTACAACAGGTCTCTCTTGTAAATGAGTCCTCGAGGCTCAATGAGATTAACCTGCCTAAATAAAGGTTGAATGAAAAACACAATCTGTGCCCTCCTTTACCCATTCATACAGCACTCTGTACAAAAACTGATCAGTGCTTTGGGACACAGAGTAAATGAGGGATTCACTGTCTTGCCCAGAGACACTTCGAAATGAGACTGCTGGTGGAATCGAACCCACAACTCTCTTTGAACTGCTCTAACCACTCAGCCACAACTGCCCCAAAAACCGCAGACATGACTCGATCCATGAAGCTTAATCCACGACCTGTTTTTTGTAGTACTTAATGGGGCGGTCGTGGAACAGATACGAACTCGCAGCTCACGGGTGCAAAGCTTCCACTGAGCCATCCTGTCTGACGTTTAAATGTTTCAGAATCTTTCTCTAAATGACCTTTGACCCTTCCCAGATTGATGGACAGCAGTGGCCGCTTCTTTGAGGTCATTGCTGTTATCTTTCTGCCTTGTGTTGGCACACACCTGCAGGATCCAGATCAGCAGAACCTCCTGATCCTGGACCTCTGAGGTCCATTGGAAGCAGCAGGACTGGAAGTTTATCTTTAACTTTTTGTCTAATAAATCATGTTACCCGTAAATCGTGATGTCATTTGATTATTTTTATGTTCTGATATGTGACTCCTCAGAACTAGAAGTGATCGGACTTATTTCCATCATGGCTGTAATAAAACTCCAGAAATACTTTGAATCAGAACTGACGCACTCACATTTACTAACATTTTAAACATTCAACATTTTAATATTTTCACACTGAAACTAATCAGGACTTTATTCATAAAAACTAATTTCTGACCTCAAACATTCAACCAGAGATCACTATTATGATCTGCTGTGACGTCACTCAGGAGCTGGGGGGGCGGGGTGGAGTCCAAAGATGCCGCACGCTGAGAACACCTCGCGTCAGTCAGCGCGTGAGACCCAGCTGTGGAGGCAGCGCGGACCGAACCAGAACTTTTACTCTTCCCAGTTTGTCTGTGTCGGCATGTGGGCGCGAGCCGTGCTGTGCGCGGCGCTGCTGTCCGCGCTGTGTCCAGAGGGAACTACGGAAGCTGAGAGGGACGAGAGGGACATTCAAGAGTACCAGAACTCCAACAGACTGGTGGGACCGGATGTTAACATTTAAATCAAATTGTTTCTCACCGGAGAGAAAATCTGATTTGAATTCTTTTAAAAGAGTTAATCTATAGATTTTTAAAAATTTTATTTTTGTTTGCATTACAAAAAAATGCAAATATTTAATGTTTGGGTTTATAATTTTTATTTTATTATAAAAAATTACTTAGAATTCATAAAGTGCAGAAATGTATAAAAATAATAATTTAATATTTAAGACAATAAGTTAATATGACTTAGTGGGAAATTTAAAACCTATAAATGCTGTACTATAAAATAAATAAATATATATAAAAATAAGAAAATGGACCATAACAGAAAAAATATTTCTGTTTGTGAAGCAAATTTTACTTGATTTAATCAGTGGATTTTTGTCTGATTTTAAAAGCATAAAATAATGATTAAGTATGTGTGTATATACCGGTAATATATCAAAATAAATTTCCTCTTGTCTGAAGTGTTCTGTCCTCCGCAGCTCGGAGCGCTGCACGAGGTTCTGGAGCGGCTGCAGACGAAGCGGATCAACCCCTGGGAGAAGAAGTACGGTCAGGTTCCCTCTGTGAGTCGAACGCACACAGAACCGGGACAGATGGGATCAGAGCAGATATTTAAATCCAGTTCAGATGGTACTGAATATGCGGACCAGACCCCAGATGTCCCTGAAGATTTTAAGCTGTTCCTGCTTGTAAACAAGCACTTTAGCTGTTCCTACATGTAAACAAGCACTTTAGCTGTTCTACATGTAAACAAGCACTTTAGCTGTTCTACATGTAAACAAGCACCTTAGCTGTTCCTGCATGTAAACAAGCACTTTAGCTGTTCTACATGTAAACAAGCACTTTAGCTGTTCTTGCATGTAAACAAGCACTTTAGCTGTTCCTGCATGTAAACACGCACTTTAGCTGTCACTTTGAAGGGTTCTGTTGAGCCCAAGTCTTCCTGGTTGGTCCAGACTTTATGGTTTTGTGTCCTAACCTGTGGACTGGGAACTCTTGACTGACACCTCTTCCATGTCCTACATGTCCTCTGTAGCGTGTTGACGTGTTTTTAGCGTGTTGACGTGTGCTCTTATGTGTTTTCAGTGCGATCTCGGGGAGCACTGCGCCATCAGGAAAGGATCTCGCATTGGGAAGATGTGCGACTGTCCTCGAGGAGCTTTCTGTAACTTCTTCCTGCTGAAGTGCCTATGAGCCAATGCAGCAGCAGTTTGAAACCTGTACATTTGACATTAAAAACATTTAGCTCCTCTGTAGTTTGTAGAAATGATCTGTGGTCCTGAAATAAACATGCTTTTTCTTCAAAGATCAGTTCTGCGGTTTTACTGTGCAATAAAAGCAAAGTTTGGGTCTTTGAAAATGAAATATATTATACTGGAGAATAAATTAGAAACAAACTTGTTAAACAATAAGAAACATCAAAGTTTATGGTTTGAACAGATAAATTTAGCTGAATCAACCGTCGACCTTTACCATAAACTCAAACATTGAACCAGTCCTGCACAGCCGAGGCTTTTAGTCCCAAACGGTTTTTATTAAAGATAATTACAGACGGTTAAACTCCTCGGGGCTGCTTGAAGTTCATGCCAACGGTGGGCTGGGTCACCTGCAGGTTGGACAGATTGCCGAAGTCCTGCGGGACAAGAGACAACAAGCCGGTGTGAGACGGGTGCAGATGAGACATTTGTCAGGGACAGTGTCTGACAGCGTCAGGGTCTGAGAGGAACTGACAGTCCTTCAAACACGGGAAAGCTCTCAGGTTTCTCTTCCTGTAGTTTAATAATGACCACGGCGACGAGGACGCCGGACCACCTTTCGATACAGGAGGGGGGCACAGGTGTAAACTTCCCACAGCAGATCCCTCAAACAAAAACTGAACCAAGTGGTTTTACGTTCCTCAGTTTACCAAAACATGCTATAAGAAAAAATTAAACATGTTTTTACACTGGAAGTCCCTCTGGGTCATTTCTTCTGATGGCCTCTTCAGACTTTATTACAAAATACTTTTTAAGACTCCTGAATTTAACTTTTATTTCTCATCCAAATGTTTCAGAACGGAAGAGGAACAAAGGATTTAATCACCGAGTTAGTTTCTGAGCAGCTCGTTCTTTTTGAGTTAAAACGGAATTTGAATTTGTCGACTCTTCAGTGTTCAGATAGAAACAATTTCAGATGAGGTCAAAGGTCAATCCAATTCCAGCTAGTTACAGGCGTCGTGTTAAAAATCAAAGATGAGCAGCAGCTACTGGATATTCTGAGTAAAATAATAAAAAAATTAAATGAAAGTGGCGATTACAACATTTCTAAATAAACCCATCAGCTGGTGGTGACACTGAACACCTCCCTCGAAAAATAAAAACAACCAGCAGCCGCTGAGATTAGCCATCGTTGAGATGCTTTCTTCGCTTTTTAAATACTATGTTGTTCTGATCCGAGTCGTGTTCGGTTCATTAACCTGCTGGAGTTAAAGAATGAGTTCAACACGCAACGCTGCCAGCTGGTGTTCAGATGTACAGGTCCTTCTCAAAAAATTAGCATATTGTGATAAAGGTCATTATTTTCCACGATGTAATGATAAAAATTAAACTTTCATATATTTCAGATTCATTGCACACCAACTAAAATATTTCAGGTCTTTAATTGTTTTAATACTGATGATTATGGCATACAGCTCATGAAAACCCAAAATGCCTGTCTC
>JARVGV010000002.1:7880586-7890710 GCA_031762435.1 Hypsolebias longignatus
GGATCTTTGGGATGAACCAGTCTTTAATGTATTTTGGGGTTTAAAAGCCACTGGGACGTTGTGTTTAGAAAATAAACATCTCAGTTTCCCTGAAACTCCCGCAACATACGGAACGACCACTGGTCTGGGTCTGGGCTCCTTCTTTTCACTGTTCACATTTTGTTGTCCACATTGACCCAGGTTTTACATGTAGGCAGCCAAACCTACAATTATAATTTACTCTGCTGAAGTACACTGTAGAAAAAAGAGATGCAAACTTGGACGAGTTTTTAAAAATAATTATCATCAGCATGTTTTGTTTTCTTAAGACTTGGGCGTTCAGGGTTACAGCCTGCAGGAGTCACTCTGCAACCATAGAACTACAGGAACTAAACTGTGACAGGTTGGAGGCACCTGGGACAACCCACCCATCCATCCGTCATCTTTACCCACTTCTTCCTTTGTAGATCGCTGGGGTCAATTGGACTCATGCCCATCAGTCACTGTGTGGGGCAGGGGAGACCCTGGACACACTCTCACTTAGGGACAATTAAAAGTTATTAGTCAGCTTAATATCCATGATATTGATCTGTGGGAGGAAATCTGGAGAAAAACGACGAAGGCATGGAGAGAACATGGAAACTCCACACAGAAACGTCCCCAGCTGGGATTCGATTTGGCAGACTTCTCTGAGAGGAGCTCTATCAACTACGTCACCGTGCTGCCACTCTGCGACTCTTCTGAGAGAATATCTGTCACACAAATTTATCAGACGTTAAAATTTAAGAAACTAGACTAGACTTACAAACTTTTAGAGACTCCCTCTGGTCAGTTTGTCTCCAACAGTCATGACCCACTGAGGAATGGATCCAACAAACTAACCAGGTTGAGTCAGGTCCTCAGAGTCAGGGTTCTTTTTTGGTGAAACGTTTCGTCTTTTATCCAAAAGACTTCTTCAGTCTGCGGAGCTGCAACAAACTCATGCCGCTTTGCCAAAGGTATGTGCGGCTCCACTTGACTCTCCTTTCTTCGGTTCTTCTCAGGTGGAGGTGATTTCACTACAATGAACCTGTTTCCCTGCTCTGGGCACGATCGTCAATGCAAAGTGGGCTGGATTGTAATTGATCTTTTTGTGTTCAAGCCACTCCGACTGTTGTGGTCTTTAAGCATCCAGGTGTAGCCATCATCTCCAATATCTCTATAAATGCGCTCATTTTTTCTGGCATCATCCGTCAACACTTTAAGGAGGTGGAGGTTCATACATAATTTACATTTTTGCTGGGTGGGTCATCCAGTGGCGTAATGTAGCTCTGCTGGCCAGTCAACGGCTGCTGTCTGCTTAGAACCAGGTGGTCCCATAAACCAAGCTGAGTGGGGGTGGTACCGACAGTGAAAAAGCCCTTAACTGGTGCCGAGTTGTGTGGAACCAATGACAGCTGAGACTACGGCAAAGTGCCAGAAGTGGATCAACCAGTTTGCTGGCGACATCCAGAACCAGCTGTTCACATGATAAAGGAGGACGATCAGCCCAATGGATCATTAGTGCTTGGGCTAGGTGATGCTAGCAGTAACAGCGTTGTAAGAGGTGGACAATTGATGACGGAGGCCTCTGCCACCGTTTAACGATGGATGGGTTCCTCCACTTCTCTCTCAAACCAACGTTATTTATCAAGGATGTGAACATCTTCATCACTGAAAGAGTGACAGCTGGCCTGGAGAGGAGTGTAGACCACAGAGTCCTGGGCCTGATGATGCTGCTCCTCTGTGCTGGACCATCCTTTTGGCCAGTAGCCGATCCGACAAACTATTGCTTTGTGGATGTTTTCAGACGCATAAACCTTCGCAGTGACAGTTTTTGTACTTCCTGTTGACAGAATTTGTTCCGGCAGCAGCTGAAGATCCTGCAGCAGGCCAGAGTGGTCCAAAACCAGAAGCTGAAAGCCGTCAGAGAGATGTACGAGCAGTTTGTAAAGGTGGGACAGAAAAACCGACACCACTCTTTTTATTTTTTGTGTTCCTCTTTTAAAATGAGGAATATTCTTTAAAGTGGGCCAGTTTCAGTGAACAAAAACCTTTAGAATAAACTAACAAAAGCTCAACGTTTCAAATCAAATGACAGAAAGAGGAACGTTTAGTTCTCTCTGTGACAGAACCTGCATTTCTTTTTTTAAATGTGTTATTTTATCCAGACAGGTGGAAAACAGAACAAACCCTTCTGCGTTTTGAATGGAAACTGTTTGTATTTCATTTGAAGCTGCCCGCTAAAGGTTTAAAAGTGAAACAAGTGATTAAAGTTGTGGTGTTTCTCTAGAACATGGAGGACATGGAGAAGAACCACGAGACGTTCCTGCAGGGGGCGCAGCAGGAGCTGAGGAAGGAGATGGCTGCCCTGCAGAAGAAGATCCTGATGGACACGGTGAGTCCAGTCTTGAGTGTTTCCTGCTTCTTCTGACAGTAAAAGGTTAAACACAAACAGGACCCCAGGTCATGTTGTTGATGTCTGTTTCCATAGCAACAGCAGGAGATGGCCACAGTTCGTAAGTCGCTCCAGTCCATGCTTTTCTAACCTGCTGTCACCATGGCGACCGTTCCAGATGTTCCTGCTGGTGTTCTGTATCCCAGAAACATTTTAAAAAGACTTGTCCATCTTCTCCTGTTTTTATTTTAATAAATATTTATTGATCCTGTTGTGAATTTTGTGGGTTTAATGCAGTTTGTGCTGTTTTCTACAACCACAGAGGCAGATTAAATAAAAAATAACTGGGTTGTTTATACACATGCTTCATTTTTGTTGTTGTTTAATTGGTGAAAAGCTGTAGCAGTTTTTGCCATAATTTAAGCTTTTTTTAAGTTTCCATATTTCAGTTTTTGGGTTTTTCTAGTTTAAATATCTGAAAAGTTAAAAACTGTTGTAGTTTTTTTTTTTTTTTTTACTCCTTTATCTATTTTTTGGATATTATAAAAAGCAAAAAAGATGTCAGTATTAGAAAAATGTTTCTAGATGAGAAAGAACAAAAACAAAGTAAAGAGCTGGGAGCCTCCTGAAAACTAAAGCAACTACTGTATTGATTTTCAGGTAACCTATACATTTTTTAAATTGCCTTTTATGTAGTATATTTACAATTCCAGTCTGATCAGCTGGTAAGAAAGTAGCTTTTATGACTCATTTGAGCAATTAAATCAATCGTCTTCATCATTGAAGATCCAGCTTTTATTTCAAGAGAAAGATTTCAGGTTGTTATAATTTTTACATTATAAATTATTTTAATTTCACTTGTTTTGTGTAAAATGATAATCTGCACAAATATAAATAAATCAGATCAAGTTTTTTTTGTACGCCTACAATATGTGCTGGATAATTTTATTTATTTATTTTTGGCAGATGAAAACTAAAAGTAATTTAGTGTAACATCAAAATGTTCGGTACTTTTCTAAACGTCACCGGGGTTTTGTCTTATTGTGAAAGGGGCACTTGATGTTTTTCCGGTGAGATACCGGAAACAGTTTGAAAGTGGAGTACTCGAGCGGTTCTGCGTGAGATCGTCCGTTAACACACTGAAAGGGACTGAAATTTTAAGGTAACGTTTTATTTCACGGAGATATTGTCAGTATTGATGGAAATAATAAATGTTAATTAACGTACAGTGTTTGTGTTTGTCGTGTTTATGTTCTAGCAGCTAACTTCGTGTTTGCTAACTGAGCTGTTCTTGAGTCCTGAGTGAAGCCGGTGTGCCAAATTAGATATCCCCCAAATAATCTGTTCCCCACCAGAGGCACGACACCGGTTCGGCTCAGTTCAGCAGCATTTCTGTTTGAAATGAACCTTTCTTGTGTGAACTGGCAGCGTTACGGCTCAGTGGTTAGCACTGGTGTTGCTTCACAGCAAGAAGGTCCTGAGTTCAACCCAGTGTTGCCAGATAGAGTCCAGGTTTTCCAGCCCAAAAATCTGTTAAAAAACCGCCCAATAAATATACAGTACAGTATTGTTATATTTACTGTTTGAACACACACATATATATATATATATATATATATATATATATGTAAATACTGTACATACACACACACCCAATACCCCCTGTAAAGATACTGTATTGGTTTTTTATATGTTTATCGATGTGATTAATCAAAATCAGTTAAATGTGAATGCTAGTGTTCTTTAATACAGAAAATCAACACGTCACATTTCAGGATCTGGTTAGACACATTAAATGTTCAGTATGAATATTTATATATTTATCATCACCACAGTAATAATGTTACACCCATTAGTATTTGTAGACACTCAAAAGAATACGTATGCTGGTTTAGTGCTTACCTTACTCAAAAGAATATGTATGCTGGTTTAGTGCTTACCTTTAACCTAAATATTTTAGGAGTAAACATTTGTTGATAATCACTTTAAAAGTTACAAATGTTGTCTTTGGTGCCTGTTTAGTTTTCCAAATGTATTGGTGTTTGTGAACTTGGACGGATCCAGTTAGCTAACTGGTTTCTCTTTGTTCAGGAAAGCTGCTCGTCATCATCATCATCATGTTGCTTGTGGTCCGGATCGGAACGTATTGATCCATTTTTAGGACCGAGTGTTGGTGTTGGAGGAGGACATGGCTGATAGATCCACTGCCAGTCCCTGTTCGTCAGCACCGAGCAGTCCCATCGGTCTGAACCAGGGAATCCTGCTTGAACCTGAAGACTACCTCTACCAGGACCTGACTAGGCTCGTCCCAGAAACCCCCAGGTAGTCAAAGTCTCAAACACACAATCGTGGACAGGTAGAGGCGTCTCAGTCTCTTGCAGATGTAGCCCGCACATCCAATAAAGGTCAGGTCACTCAATCAAGTCAAAATAGACAATTTATTAGTTGATCATGTGACACTAATTCTCAATCATTACAACCAGCGCTACTCATATGTTCCACAAGCTTATAAGTTGAAAGGGAATCTGACAAAACTAAGTGGGGAAAAAACCCACAAAGGTTCCCACACACTACTACACACAAGAATGTGGGGTGGCTAAAAAAAGACTAAATAAAATGGTCTGCCCTTGCAAGACACGCTCCCAGATCCTCTGGTCTACAGGCCATGCAAGGCTGGGCGGAGACCAAAAAACAATTCATTAAACTCAACTCACAAAGGACAGCAGGAAACTATACATCTGAAACTATAAAGAAATCAAAATCCAATTCATAACTGGCGTTGTTTATATTCTGGACTCATCCGGGTCAGTCAGAATCATCTGGTACCAGCTGTCAAATCCATCAGAAATAAAAAAGAAATTAAAAATCCATCAAAACCTTTGATCTAAGATGTTTTAGAAGATCTTATTTATTGTTATAGATAACAAAAAATTAAATAATTACTGTAAATACGGTAGTTTCTTATATTGATATACAATTACCACTGTATATTTTGAAATAAAACTTTTAGATTTCATTAAATTTCTGTATAATTTTTTTTTGTTCATATTTTTAGTATTCAGTCAGTCTGGTTGGGATCAGTTGTTTGTTGTCTGAAGCATTTGGACTTTTTGTGTCTTGACAAAATGTTTGTTTGTTTGTTTTTCAGCCCACAGCTCGGGAAGCGGAGGAGACGGTGTTGCCGTACCCCTCAGGAGCGTCACAGCTCCGTGAGTCACTGCTGTTGTTTCTGTCTCCGTCTCAGCTGGTCATCGCTCACTTCTGGACTCATTGTGTGTTTCTGGACCTTCAGGTGGCGCTGAGGGACCCTACAGAACCGCACCGACCCACCAGCAGCGGACGAAGCTGTTCACAGAAGTCCAAACACAGGCGGCTGGTGGAGCAGAACCCCGGCTTCGTTCCCGCCTCCTCTCTGAAAACTTTTCCTTTGGGGAGCTGGCTGGAAGCCCCCTCCTCCTCATCCTCCTCATCATCAACCTCCTACCTCACTCCGGAGTCGGACCTCCGATCGAAGCAGACCCATACGGCAGCCTCGCCCACACCTTCACCCGCCACGGCGTCCAGCCCCGACTCTCTGACCTTCCTGACGGACGAGGAGAGAAGATGGCTGAACGGAGAACAGGAGGACTTCTCACCAGGTCAGGAGTCGCTTCCTGTTCAGACTCTGTTCTGACCCGGCTGCACAGGGCTGGTCTCTGATTGGTTGTTTGTGCCGCAGCAGCGGTGGAGCAGATCATAATCAGCGATGACGAAGAGGCGGCAGTTTGCTTGCTGCAGATGGAGGAAGACGAAGCTTTGGCTCGAAGCCTGCAGGTCGGAGCTTCATCCTGCTGCTTCAGACGCCTCACCTGGGCAGGTGGAGTCAATGTCCTGTTTCTGTTTGTGTCTGCAGGCTCAGTTTGACCGGGAGGAGTCACTCAGCAGACATCTTCATCATCCTCATCATCAGCAGAGCCAGCGCACGGTGAGACGAGCAGCTGAAATATAAATAATAATAAGGTTTTTATTTTACATGAAATATATACACCCGTATTCATGAAAATGTTTGTTTTCTAAGAAAAACATTTTTAGCTTTCAAATACAGTGCTGTATATATATTTCAATAAGGAAATACAGTAAACAAATAATGTTGAATGAACAAAAGTGTAAAACTTGGCTATTTTTAAACTGCCAAAAGAAAATTTTAATAAAGCAAAATGTGACAAAAAAGTTATTTATTTTTATTAATCAGAGGTTAAATAAACAACCTGCTCCTAAAAAGTTTAAACTGCGGGTTTTTTTCTGTTTCTTAAAAAAAATTCTTTATTTTCTGAAAAGTTTTTTTTTTTTTTTTAGAACAGATAAAGACATTTTATTACAGTACATAAAGATAAAAGTAAATTTTTATCCAAGCATATTTAAAATTGTGCTCCAGTTGGGTTCTGGAAGGTTCTGGTTCTGGTTTCAGTGTGCAAACTGTGTGCAGTTCTCTGTGGAGCCCAGCTGGATGTCTCAGGTCCTGGCTGCCGTGTCTCCTCTGGTGGACCTGGAAGACGGTACAGAACTGTTTTTAAATTCAATGCTTATTTTAATACGGTTCTGTGGAAATGTTCTGATCCGAACCTCGTTTCTGTTTCTTTAACTTGGAACAAGTCGATTTGCCGGGACATTTTAAAGTCGATTCAGAACTTATGAAATGTTTCAGACGTGCCGCTGCGTTTCTTTTAATCTGGTCACATCTTCTCTACTCGTTGGCGTTTTCTCAGATCCGATTGGTCAGCGCAGGCGCCGTGGGCGGAGCAGGAGGAGGAACATCTTACCGGACCTGTCAGGCGATCTTCACGGAAACGATTACGAGGTGAGGATGAGGAGGAAGTCCGCTGAAGGTCAACTCTTCGAACTCAGATCGACGTCTGGTTCTGTTGAACAAATTTAAACCCGACAGAATCCGGATTGAACGATTTTAACAGAGCTCTTGTCTCAGGCTCTGCTGGAGTTCGAGGAGCGTCAGGGCGCTGTCGTGAACAAAAAGATGTCCCGCAGGGAAATCCAGAGGTTTCCCATCAAATCTTTCCAGTCTTCAACCAGTGGGAACATGCAGTGAGTCCAGCAGCGGGTCAGAACCAAACCCTGGTGCCTCAGATTCCATCTTTTAAGGCTGTCTGTGCTGATTGGCAGGTGTCAAATATGTTTCTGTGACTACGCCGACGGGGAGAAGCTGAGGATACTGCCTTGTTTCCATGACTACCACATCAAGTGCATCGACCGGTGGCTGAAGGTATGGACTCATTCTACGTTTAGAAGCCGAACCAGGGGGTGGGGGTGGGGGGGGGCCTCACATTTGGGGCTTTAACTGGGAGTTCTGGACCTTTGGAGAAAAGTAGTAACTGTCTGAAGGTGGAGAAACTTCTTTAGATTTGAGTTGTTAGACTAACAATGTCATAATGTCCCAAAGACCCAAGACGTCTGCTGAAACTCATAAACATGCAGACTTAATGAAAGAGAGTCTGGACTCGGCTGTGTCTGGTTAGTTTACTCACAGAAACAGCTGAAGTGGGTTAGTTTGAAATGAGTTCTGAACCACCATTATTTGTGGAGAACTATGGAGTAGAATAAGAATGTTCATGCTCAATAATCCAGGTGTCAAATCTGATAATTCTCAATCAGGTCATCTGGACAGTTTTACTAAAAAGAAACTGTCCAGATGACCTGATTGAGAATTATCAGATATGGAGTAGAATGCACCGTTGGTTGTTCACATTAATCTTCTTTTAATGAGTCTGTTGAACTGTTCGTTCTCACAAACTCTGGTTCAGAGTTCTGTTAAGTTGAAAAATTTTTCGGCTGCTTCAAAACTCGTTGTCTTTTTATTTCCTTGTTTTCTGTTGCAGTACTGTTTCTGTTTTGAAAATACCCCCCCCCCCCCCCCCCTGTTTCTGCAGGAAAACAACACCTGTCCAATCTGCAGAGCCAACCTGTCAGACGGGGGCTCTCTGATCCCCACGACCCTCTAACAGCAAGACTCAATGTTTTATGAAGAATGACTCTGCATCTATTTTATTTTTTTATTTTTAAGTTGTTTTGTTATTTCTACACAACTTCACTCAAGTGTTTTACAGCAAATAAATATTTTTTTCTACTGTCCTCATAGAACCGTTTCTTCGGGCCCAGTACTTCCTCAGGTGGTGCTATGCCTCCAGCTCCCAGGTCCAGATCTGCTTCAGGTTCTGGACCGACCCGCTCTGACAGTCCCTGATGTAGCCGCCAGCTTTGGGCTAATCTTGTCTGAGGAAGACGAGCTGCTGCTCTTTGACTGGATCAGGATTTAAACACCTGGAGAATCAGAACCAGCAAACTACTTGGGTCCAAACTGGTTCTTTTTCTGTTCTGGTTTCAGACCGTGCAATCTGAGTTTATTCAACACCAAATGTTTGATGGAAATCTACTCGTTAATTACCAGCTTTGTTACAATTTTAATTAAAACTTGAAGAATTTCTTTCTCTGGTTTTATTACCAAAATGTAGAAGTTTGTTGATTGAAGGAGGTTCAGTGTGATTTAGAGTTGCATTCAGGACTAATAAATCCAGACCAGACTGAACGGATTACCGGTAATTAGAGGGCTGAACCCAGGGAAGGGAAGAAAAAAAAAAGGTTTGACATGATAGTTTTAAAAACGTAAAGGAAGATATAAGATGTATTTTAATTAACAATCGCCAAATGGATATTAACATACAAAACTAATGGCCTAAAAAAATCAATTCTAAAGAGGCTATATACAGATGGACAAAAATACTTTGAGTTAAATTATTTGGAAAAATAGAACAAGCCTATTTTAATTTAGATTTTTTTTAAAAGTGCAAAATTAAGCTGAGTCATGCTGTCAGCTGATGACAGAGCGAGTTAACGTTCACCCACACTACACCACAGAATAAAACTGGTGTGCATGAAAAATAAATTGAAAAGGACTACATTCTACAACATGCTTATGCTATTAGCTACTTTAATAAACAATATAAAAACAACAGACAGTGGGTAAAATGAATGAATGGATGGGCCCCGATTTTCTTAATTTTGGGAAATCAGCCTATGAGAAACCGATTTGACCAATTTACGTTTTAATTGTCTGAATTTCATTTATATTTCAAAACACTACCTCATAGCCAGTTAAAACACGTTTGTATTGTTTCTAGGATATTGTTCAAGGGTATGTTTTTCAGTAAAATAAGATTGAAGGTGCAGTGTCGCTTATAAAACAAAATCGGAATCGGCAGGTCAGACTTTTTAGAAATCGGTGATCGGCCAGAAAACTGCAATCTGCACCCCTACTATCCATCCAGTCAATAACGGGAGTGATAAAGAACAATAAAAATGATCAAATAATATATTAATGCACAAATATGAACACAATAAAAAGCGTAAAATTGGCAAGCTGATTTGCCCTGTTGGCTCGCATGCAGCTGGATATCTCATCGACTCGAAGGCTTGATGAGTATCTCTGCTGCCGTTTGTGGATTTTAAGGACGTATTTAATATTGGATTCATGATAACTGGTTCCTGCTTATTGGATTCGGCTGGTTCATCTACAAAACAAGGAAGTCGTTGGCAGCAAATTTGGATCCGCTCATGCTGCTTGCCTTATGACTTGGTTCGTGCCTCAAGTACCCAGACTCAAATGCTTTTGGCAGAATGGATCAGATCTCGGGGATTATACTCAGGCACATTCTTTTGGTGTGGCCACGTAATTTGGACA
>JARVGV010000002.1:7899018-7913755 GCA_031762435.1 Hypsolebias longignatus
CAACGAGGTATGACGTGACCGGGGATCGAACCCGGGACCTTCCGGTCCTGAGCCGGCTGCCCTGCCTCTACACCATCCCGGCCCCTCAAACCTCATCTGTAGTCGCTGGCTTTAGTACATCATGAGAGTTTACCCTTTTTGTATAATTTTAATCAGTTTAGTTTATATCATCATATATATATATACTGTATATTTCTTTTTATTAGATCTGGGTCACTCAGGTGGAGCTCTGACAGCAGCTTTAAAAAAATAGGGACCAATTTTTTATTAGCTAAAACACATTTATTCATTTATTATGATTTATAAATAATTTGTAACGGCAGCAATCAGCTGAATGTTCTGCAGCAGATATGTAAAGTGGCGAACGTATAATCAGAACTGATTTGAGTAAAACTAAATAATTTATTTGAGTAAACGAGGTTTTTTTTTTTTCTTCCTGCCAGCAGCTCAGTCAGGCTGTAAACTGTTAATCTGATTTAAATCTATAATTAGCAGCTGAAGTGGTTCCTCTCAGCAGGAAAAGTCAAAGTCCAGTTTGTCTTTGTCCGTGTTGTGTTCAGGGTCCATCTGACTCCCGGCTGGACGTGGGGGGACGAGGCCTCGCTGCAGGGTCCTCATCTACAGGTGAGGAACGCGAGAAGTGGAGCTCAGGTTCTGATCACCTGAAAAACAAAAAAACTGGATTAACTTTAAAAGTCTGATGTGAGTTGGTACACCTGCATTTATTATTTTATCTCAAAATAAATACAGTATGGCTTGGTTGAAATAATCAATTTTAAGTTAATTTTAAGTAAAAGGACAGATGTACATATCTTCAAAGTGAAAAAAGCAGAGGTTGTGGCTGAAGTGGACAAATTGTTGTTCTCATGAATTCTGCACTGATATTTAAAGAGCTAAATACTGTACATCATGAGATGCTCTGATGTGGCCATGCACTTTGAAACTGAGCAGGTTTGTTATAGGACTCGTCAGTCAGTGGTTGGTTAGCATCATAAACCATGAATTTACTGATCAATTATTGATCAAGTTAAATTTAAAGATGGACTTTTAACACAGATGCTTAATGTAAAATTACACAAATACAGATTCACCATCAAACTGCAGCTCTTTTTCATATTGTATTTTTTTTACATGAGACCTGCTGTTATGCCCTTTTCACTTAGAAATGTTAAATCAGTTTGTGGCAATAAAAAAGAAAGAAAAATACCTTCATCTTTTTTATTTTTTCCTGTTTTGTAGTTTCAGTTCCATTTCATTTGTGCAGATTTCTTCAAAATACATTTTATTGTCTATTAAAACTACACTGAGAAGATAAGACTTTTTCATTTGAGATCTTTGCATTTACAGTTTTTAAAATATAATATTTAATGTGAACGGTACATTTCAGAATGCAGCAAATGTAGAAATGTGGCTAAAAAACAGTCAAGAGACAGAAAACAACTGAAAACCTGTGAGCACAGAAAATGGTGATTTGCACCTTAAAGGAGACGGGTCACTTTGGACTCCAGAACAAATTTGTTACATTAAATATCTCAAAGAAAAGTCCGTTTCAGACCCAAAGTCCTGAGAACGACCCGGTCCAACGCCAACAGGCAGACTGAAGTTACTTTTGCGGCTCACCTGTCTGAGGTGAATTCACCTGTGAAAGGTTCACCTGGTTCTGGGATTAGTTTTGATCTGCATTTGGTTTTCTGCTCTGTTGGAGTTTCTGTTTTATTTGGTGAAGCTGCTCTTTGTTTGTCCACTTCCTGTCACCGTAAACCTGTTTCCTGTGACCGGCGTGGGATCCTGAATCACTTCCTGTCTTGTTTTTCTTTCTTGGAGATGTCCTTTTTGTTCTTTAAGTCATTTAGTTTGTTTCCAAAATGTCTCCTGAACCATTGGACAGCTTTAACTTCTAGAGTCACCGCAGCTAATCCAACATTAGCCAGAACAAATAACTGTGAATTTCTGAGCCAATATTTCAAATGGTAGTAGCTGAGTGTCATTCCCAGCACATACTCTGAGCATGAACAGCACATTTGATTTTAAGGTGTGACCTCGGGCCTGAAAGGCAGCGGGTGACATGCATTCCTGTAAGGAAAGCCAGACTTTTAGTTTCAGTTGTGTGTTTATTCTGTGTGATACAGATGTGGCGTTTTAATTATGATTTTATTTTTTATCTTTAATAGTTTTAGTTTCTTCTCACACACAACTCTAACAGACTGCCTCCCTCCTGAAACACTTCAGCTCACTGTATTTTTCTTTTTAAAATTTTTGGGGGATCATGAAGACTTCTGCTGCTCACCCCTGCCTCAGATCTTCAGCTTCTCTCAGTCTATTAGCTGTGATGCTAAACGAATATTGATTTGGCCTAATGAAGCCAGGAGACGCTCCTCCCGAGCCCGGCGGTGCTGACGGGTGAAACCATGCGAGCTGCTCCTCTGCAGATGGCTCCAGCAGATTAGTGATGGCTTTTTCACGCTTTTTAAGCACCTTTCATTAGAGCCCTCAGCAGAGGTGAACGCACCTCTTCTGCTGCTGCTGCTGATTTTGAACGCAGAGAGGAGAAGCAATGGCTCGGAAAGCTTCTGATGACTCTTTTATCGGCGCCAAGCTGAGACCCCAGCAGGCCCGAAATGACTCTGAGCCGCAGCCTTATTGCATCTGAAAGTTCTGCTCACAGTTTGCACGAACAAAGTTGAACATTCAGGGAAACGTGCAGCGCAGCTTCCTCCGTATTCTCTGAGGTTCGGACTGAACGGAGAGGATTTTCACATGAAAGGAGCATCCGTTTTATTTTCTCTCAGCAGCTCCTAAATGAGCTCAGCCTGCGGGGCAAATGTCCGGACGTTACTTAAAGACAGTGTGTTTAATTAAGTGGAAAACACTCCTTTTAATCGTTATTATTCAAGTATGAAACACAGTCCTTGTTATCTGAGCTCACACATAATTACACCCCTTGGGATTTCTCTGCTGGATGGTTCTACACAGACAGAACAGATACCAGCTGCTGTTCTGTAAAGCTGCTGCGCGTTAGGACTTCCTGTTTATTTGTTTACACTGTAGACTTCCTCTTTTTGTTTACAAGTTAAACTCAAACCATTAATAGCCCCAGACCCTCTGAGGACGTCCTCTTTAGAAGGTCTTTATTTGTTACGACAGGAGGAAAACCTGACATCTCTGCGAGAACGTTACCAACTCTGACTCTTTGTGTCCTTTCAGAGCTGATCCACCATGGATGGAGTTCCCCAGCTGGATGATCCACACCAAAATCCTGAGAGTCTCCCACAAGATCAGCCTCTTTCAACTGAAGTCCAACAGGAGGATCTGGACCTGGATCCAGAAGGTCTCCTACAGGATCAGCACGAGCCAATTCAGCAGTTAAATTCAGATGTTGAAATTTCGCGCGAAGACTGCAGGGATCCTCCTTCTCTGGACCAGGTCCAGGCAGAAGATCCAGCTGACAATCCAACAGGACAGCCAGAAAGTTCGGCCCAAAACAAGCAGATTCAGGACTTTGTGGACAGAGGTGAGTAGAACCTGTGACACTTTAAGTTTCAAGATGAATTGTTCGACAGAACTAACGGCTGAAATAAAAATAAATTCAGCAGAACCATCCATCTTTACCCGCTTATTCCTTTTTGGGTCACTGGTGCCCATTTCCAGCCATCACTGTGCGAGAAGCAGGGGACACCCTGGACAGGTCTCCAGTCCATCACAGGGACACATATAGAGACAAACAATAATTCACTCTCTCACGCACACTTAGGGACAATTTAGAGTAACCAATCAGCCTAACGTGCACGTTTTTGGTTTGTGGGAGGAAACCGGAGAAAACCCACATGTGCATGGAGAGAACATGCAAACTCCACCCAGAAAGGCCCCCGGCTGGGATTTGAACTGGCAACCTGCTTGCTTAGAGGGGCCAACTGCACCACCGTGCTGCCCTCAGCAGAACCAAAACTGTAAATAAAAATTAAAAAAAATTACACAAAATTTTGGATTTTCAACATCTGTGAATAAATTGTGTAAATGTTGTTCCATCAGGGAAAAGAGCCAAATTCATCAGAAAAATATACAAGTGACTCATTCCAAATAGGTGTGCCTCAGGGTTCCATTTTGGGCCCAACCTTATTCTCCTTCAACATCAATGATGTAATTAAATCTGAATCCTTCTATATGTCGATGATGCTGTCCTGTATTCATGCGGCTTTTCTCTCCACTCTCCAGCATCTGCTGTCCAACTTAGCCTCACCTCCATAGAGCTTTTTTTCATAACCTACAGCTTTGTCTAAATGCCAGTAAGACCAAATGCATCATCTTTGCTCTAAAAAAAAAATACTGTCTCAGTTCCCATAAAGACCAACTGTGCAACTTGGATTTTGTTAAGTCATATAAATATCTTGGTATTTGGCTGGTCTCATATCAGTAACCTTCAGACAAAAGTTAAAGCCAGACAAACTGTCCTCTTCCACAATAAAGTTTCCTTCACTCATCTCACTAAGATCACTCTTATTAACATGATATTTCCAAATCTGGATTACGGTGACATGACGTCATCTCCAAAATAGCATCAAGTGCCGCCCTTTAACCTGGGCACCCTTTATCGGCCGTTCATTTTCCCACCATCATCTTTACTTTGTCTAAAAGACAATCCTGAGTAAAACACAACTTTATCTGTTATCTCTTCATCTCATTCAGAAACTTCAACGATTTTTGGCTGTAAATCTTAATCTCAAACTCCAATCTCGACTGCTCTTCTTGCTGATTATTCTGGAATACACTTTGACACATTTGATTATTCTTTTACAAATGCTCTTCTTCCTTTTTAATATGTACTTCTTCAGCATAAACAAACACGCTTTCATCCTTATATTTATATATTGTTTAATATTTTTATGCATAGTTCTGTACTTTGTATTGACACATCCGTTTCTGGCAGGAATTTCTTGACCAGGTCATGTTTGTAAATGAGATCTGGTTCTCAAACATTTCACCTGGTAAAATAAAGGTCATATAAAAAAATAAAAAATAAAAAACACAGCAGAAATAAACTGGGCATCGACATTATGCTGGTAAAAATGAAATAAATACATTTTGCTCATTTATGAGACTAAACTGAGATAAAAGAACTCTCGTCAGTTGGTGTTTGTGAAGGAGACGGGTGCTTCTACAACGGGACCAGTTATTAGAGTTGAAACAAACGTCAGACACATGAGCGGCCGTGGACTTGATACGTGCTCTAAATAAAATAAAAAAAACTCCCACGGGTCAGTGCATCTGTGCACTGAGAACCTGAGAGCAGTGGGTCAAAGTGCAGCTGGAGAACCTCGGCAGGAAGCGCCGGTGGAGGTGTGATCACACCTTTTTATTCTGGGAGGCCTGGGCTCTGCTCGGTGGCTGAAACAAACCGCGCGAGGCCTCACTCCCAGAGAGAAGCAGCTCAGAAACAGTTCCACCACGAGCTGCTGCCGCTCGGCTTGATGAGAAGATTTCAGAGAGCACGATGGGAGACGATAAACCTGCTGCATCAGAAACCAAAAACAGTGATGTCACTTTTCTGGGTTGGAGTGTTAAACCTGAAAAAGACGCAGAGCTCGTCCTGTTTGTATCATTAACATCACTCAAACTCAGAATGGGTTAACGTCCAGCATTCTTTGAGGGAATGCATATCACCCGCCATCTTACTCTGGGTATTACGGTGGTTCAGTGGATTGAGCGGTTACGGCTCAGCGAGAAGGACACTGGATCAAATCCCAGCTGGGGGGGCCTTTCTGGGTAAAGATTGTATGTTCCCTCCGTGCATGCGTGAATCTTCTCCGGTTTCCTCCCGTCTTGTTTGTCAATGTCCACTTGTTCAGTTGATTGTCATGTAAACTGTGCAAGTTTCTAAATGAGGTTTCCTTTTGTCTGTTTCCATCCAGACTTCTGGCTGGATCAGAACCAAGCACCCCCGAACCAGATATCTGTCCTGGGTCTGACGTCTGCGTCAGCCAATCAAAGCGAGGAGTCATGCGGCGGCGACCCGGCTCTCGCTGTCACTGAGGTGGAGGAGGTGAGTCAAAGCCAAAGATTGTAGATGAACAGACCACTGAACTGGACCTGTAAGTAGAAGCTGAAACAGGACCAGCTTCCCTGTCCGCTGCTTCCAACACCAGTTTTAAGCCCCGCCCCCTCCTTGTAAGCAAATGGGACATTGACTCCTGATGCAAAATAAAAACACTCCTCAAATCATCGTTTCAGGGATTGACTCTTGATGTTGTTCTTACTGGGGCAGCTGTGGCTGAGTGGTTAGAGCTGTCGTCCTCCAGTGCAAGAGTTGGGGGTTTGAATCCACCAGCAGTCACATGCCGAAACGTCCCTGGGCAAGACACTGAACCTCTCATTGTCTCCGATGTGTGTCCCATCAGTGTATGAATGTGAGCTAAAGCACTGATTAGTCTTTTTAGAATGAATTAACCTTGTAGAGCTGTAGTAGCGTGATGTATGAATGGGTAAACGAGGACACAGCTTGTGGTGTGACGAGCTTCAAGTGTCTTGATAAGACAGAATCAGTCCATTCACCATTTACTCTGCTGCTGTTTGTGCAAGCATGCATTTTACTGGGAAGTTCAGCTGTACGTAATCAGTTATTTCATCCTTAAAAGAAAGGTCATCATGTAACACCATCATTGTGTGCAGGAAAGTGGGCGGGGCTTAAAGCTCCACATCACTAATGAGCAGATTCTGGTTCCAAAAATACAACATGGCAGCTTCAATTAAACTGGTTCCTTTTGGCTATAATTTCCAACAAGAGGAAGCAAGGACACTTGGTCTGCTAAAAAATTATGTCTTCGGTCCAGACACAGAAAAGGCTGATGGGAAATCAGCAGCTTCTCATATTTGTACATAATTTGACCTCCTTGCTGGAGCCATTGCCAAATATCTCACCATTATTGCTGCTGCTGGTTGTGGTGCTCTCAGGTAGTGTTCTTCATTAGGTGGCGTTGTTTGTTTTCAAGTAGGATACTTTACCCTCAGTTGGCGTTCTGTGCACTTTTGGGTGTCATTCTTCACTCTTAGATGGTGTTCTTCATTCACAAGTGATGCTTTTCGCTCTCTCAGATGGTGTTCTTCAATCTCAGGCGGTGTTCTCTCTCAGGTGGCATTCTCCATTCTCTCATTTTATAGTCTCTTAGTTGGCGTTCTTCACTCTCAGGTGGTGTTCTTCTCTCTCAGGTCTAATTCTTCACTCTCTCCGGTGGCGTTTTCACTCTTAGGTGTTGTTCTTTGCTCTCTCGAGTGACGTTCTTCAATCTCAGGTGGCATTCGTCACTCTCAGGTTGTGTTCTTTGCACTCAGTTCTCATTATTCGCTTTCGAATAGTGTTCTTCTCTCAGGTGTTGTTCTTTGCTCTCAGGTGGTGTTCTTTGCACTCAGTTCTCATTATTCGCTTTCGAATAGTGTTCTTCTCTCTCAGGTGTTGTTCATTACTCTCTTGGGTGGCGTTTTCACTCTTAGGTGTTGTTCTTCACTCGCAGGTCTCATTCTTCACTCTCTCGGGTAGCGTTCTTCTCTCTCAGGTGTTGTTCTTTACTCTCTCGGGTGGCGTTTTCACTCTTAGGTGTTGTTCTTCGCTCGCAGGTCTCATTCTTCACTCTCTCGGGTAGCATTCTTCTCTCTCAGGCGTCGTTCTTTGCTCTCTCGAGTGACGTTCTTCAATCTCAGGTGGCATTCTTGACTCTCAGGTTGTGTTCTTTGCACTCAGTTCTCATTCTTCGCTCTCGAGTAGTGTTCTTCTCTCTCAGGCATTGTTCTTTACTCTCTTGGGTGCCGTTCTTCAATCTAAGGTGGCGTTCTTTGCTCTCAAGTGTCATTCTTCACTCTCAGATGGCGTTCTCCACTCTCAGTATCATTTTCCAGCCTCTCAGGTGGCGTTTGTCACCTTCATGTTGTGTTCTTTGCTCTCTCTGTTGGCATTCTTCACTCTCAGGTGGCGTTCTTTGCTCTCTCAAGTGACGTTCTTTGCTCTTGTGATGTTCTTCAGGTAACGTTCTTCTCCACATTTGCTGCCTTTGTTCTCTCTTTAAACGGCTCCTCTGATCAGGTTTAAAGCCCGTCCTTCCTGACAGTCTGACGCGTCTTCAAAAACACTTTTCCAACTCATTTTTTCCAAATGATTTTTCTGTCGTTTGTGTCTTTAAAGCTGAAATTATACATTCAGTTGTCACATCATGGATTGAAGACGTGTTCAGAGTTTTCAATATTAATAATTTATTTTCATTTTGGACTGTTATAAACATGATTTTACTCTGAATCCTGACGCCTTTCATCACAGATATGCAGCTTGGTAATTCTTGTCAGTTTTTCTTTTTCTTTTCGCCAACATGAGCGTTAACAGCTCATCATCTGCTGCAATAAAACCCACAGTTGTCTTTCACACGACAGCAGAAAGATGATGTCTGAATCAATATGTAATCCACTGAAATACACTTTTCTTCAAAGTATATTCCTTGAGGAAAAAAAGAAAAAACACAATTATGTTTATTTATTTTTTTTATCTTTTCAGTTCTGTGGGTTTTTGTTTAAATCTAAATGCCAGCCCTGCTGGGTGATTTTTTTTTAAAGCACTCAGTCTTCCAGTTTGTTATAAATTTTATCAACGTTCATGCTCTATAATCCAGGTAAAAAAAAAAAATCCAACGGTTTCTTTTTGATGAAACGTTTTCATTTTTCATCCAAAAGACTTCATCAGTTCGAGGAGCCACAACAAACTCAGTCTCGTAAGCAGCACACACACATGGTGGGCCGACCAGTTTGATGGTGATTTCTGGAGTTCGCCCTCTCCCCCGTCGACTCGTCTAAGGCAGCCATGGCCAAAGTGGTTCAGCTGAGTTTGTTCAGTTTAAGCATGTTTAGTGATTCAAGATTCTTTATCATCGTTTGCATCACGTGTGGTACATGAGGTGGAACAAAATTGTATACTCAAGGTCCCAGTTACACCCCAAAACAGCAATAATACAAATTATAAAAAAGAAACAGTATATTAGGATCTAAAGTCAACACAAAAAAATTACGACCCACACAGTCACAGTTTTCCATCCAGGCTCAAACAGATCCTTACTGTTGTTTTGTACAAATTTTGTTTTCCCTTAAAATATAATCTGGTGAGATTCAACAACAAATAAAGCTAAACTAGCAGAGACGGATCTCAACGCAGCATCAGGACAGACATACCCCCCCACCCCCCCATGTGAGCGGGCCACTCTGCCTCAGAAGTGTTGGTTTGTGGTCTGTGTTGCTTCTCAGGTCAATGTGAAGTTTCTTCTGCAGCTTGAAGCCACTGGAGCTTTTGGACCAAACTGACTTTGTGGATGTGAATTCTGCAGACGCTGATATGCTGCATAAAGTTATTTACCCCTCAGAAGAACTCAAATAAGTCCTTCCTGAGACGGTGATAGGGGAACTAATATGAATGCAAATAGGATTAAGCTGCTGCATTAGTGTCTGATAAACAATTTACAAGCCTGAGTGTTCAGCGGTGGAACGAGGCTGGGGGGCGCGGGGGCACTCAGCATCTTATCAGGGTTAACCTGCTTCCATCTTCTGCTGGTGTTAGCCCTCACCATGCTGCTGCTGCTGCAGGCTCAGGGGAGTAATAAACACTAATGTAAGCGCAGCAGATTACTGGAGAGGTCTGCAGCTGGATGTCATTCATCTGAATCAGTTTTAATCTGCGCTGCAGGGGAGGTTCTAACAGAGGACGGCGTAAAAATGAAATAAAAACAAAATGTAGCTTCATGCAAAGTGGGGGGACGCACTTAGATATGTAGGAATCTGTAGCAGGTTGGATCAGACTGTAGGATGTCGTGGTAGCCCTTCCACTTCCTGTTAGTCTTCTGTCCTTACAGCTGAGCAGCTCGTTAACAGCAAACCACAGGTGCAAACTTCTGACGTTTTACACGTCATATTTAATTTAATAAATCTCTTTTTATAAATCCTACGTCCCAGAAAGGCTTCCAGTTGATTGTTTTGTTCCATCTTCTGGACAAAATCTTCATACGGTGGCAGAAGTTGCTGTTTACTCAGCAACAGAGAAGGTGACGAGTCTTTGCAGCTTTTGTGTTCAGGCTCTAACGCTGAAGCGGTTCTGCAGCGTCCGTCTCAGCCGGTTTCACTGCGTTCGTTCAGCATCGCACCCCCCCAGACGGGAACTGTAACGACTGAACACTCATCAGACTCTGAACTGAAGCCTCCGTGTGAGAACGGGTTCTGGATAACGGCGTTGTCTGAAGTAGTGTCAGTCCAGTTTACAGCGAGAGCCGTGAAAACCTGGAGGAAGCGAGCTGAAATCAAGCTGATGTGTTTCATGCAGCCGTCCCTGCGTGATAATGAGCCCTCCTGGGACTGCAGCTAAAGGACAGCCAGCCTCTGTGAGATGTTAAACTGCAGCCGCTTCTTTCTGCTGCCGATCGAGGCCTAATTGGACCGAACAGGCCCGGCAGCCGGCGTGCCGCCTCGGCCTCGTGTGAAGGCGGCGCAGACGGACGTGTTGTGGCTTTGTAAACACTCCCGTATGCTAATGCTGGACCTGTTTGAGGGACAGGCGTGAGGATTGGGAGTGACGGCAGCGTGGAGGCTGGTTCTTCACTCCCACCTCACAGCTTCACCACGTCAGGCGGATAAAGGAAACCCGCAGGATTAAATTAGCCTGAAACTTTTTCACACGAGCGTCTGTTTCCTTCAGGTTTTTATTTTACAGTTTCAGTTTGTGTAAACAGAAACTGGAGAATCAGAGGGAGAACTTCAGAGATTCTTTACGCGCCACATGTGGTACATGTGGCGGAACAAACTTATGTAGGCTAAGCATTAATAGCATTAAAACAATAAACGCAATACTCCGAACAGCAGCACGAACATGAGTCTGTGTGAGCAGATGAGCACGAATGGACACAGCAACGTGAAACAGATCAGCAGCAACATGAAACAGATCAGCAGCAACATGAAACAGATCAGCAGCAACATGAAACAGATCAGCAGCAACATGAAACAGATCAGCAGCAACATGAATCAGATCAGCAATATGAAATAAATCAGCATGTGATATGATTTTTCACAGCATATTCTGGTTAGAGATTCATGAGTCTAGCATCTGGGTAGCTTCAGGGTAGAAGTTGTGCCTCAGTCTAGTGGTTCTACACTTAATGCTCCTTAACCTTCTGCCTAAGGGGAGCAGTGCAAAATGTGTGAGTGCTGGGTGAGTGTGGTCCTTCATGATGCAGGTGGCACTCTTCCTGCATCTGGGAGGTGTAGATGTTGGTGATGGTGGGGAGGCTGACTCCATCATTTTCTGTGCAGCCTTTACCACTCTCTGCAAAGCTTTTCTTTCTGCAGCCTTGATCAGGCTAGTGGTGGTGTTGCCCCAGCTGAGGTTGTCATTCCCAACACACCCAAGTACTTGTAGCTGGAGACCACTTCACTGCAGATCCTCCTATGTTTGTGGGGGGTTAGGTGTGTTTGTTCCTTCTGAAGTCCACGACCTTCGTTTTCTTCACATTGATGTGAAGGTTACGTATATACAGTATACTATATTTTACACAACTCTTACATTATATAAACCATCAAGCAGTAAGAAATTACTCAAATGTCTTCACTTTAAATGTCAGTGTTGCTTTTAATATGTTTGGAAATTTAGGTCTTTGATTTTTCCCACCACATACATCTTTTGCTTTTTTCCTACTCTTTTGGAAAAACTTGCCCTACACATGAATTTAGCTCTTTTCATACTTCTGACTGGCCCCCAATTTCACCATCTGGTCACCCAGAGGCCAGGCCGGTTCACTCACCATCACCACAAATAAAACCTTCAGGCCCAGTCCTTTTTGTTTACGGCTCTTGGCTGAGATGCCGTCTCAGAGAAAAGTCCACGCTCACCCTCATATCCACTGTGGAGACTCTGTCGCCCCTTTGTGACCCTTTGGTCGGCAATGTCACAGCTCTGCACCCAGGCAATGTCACAGTGTGCACCACAGTGGGGGCCGGGGATGACTTGATAAAAAGTGATCTAGGCAACAACATCTAAATTAAATGTTTTTTCCTTTCGTCTTTCTGTTTTTCTGTGTGCTTATGTTGTGGAGAAAAGAGATTGCTTTTGTGTGACAGTGCTCTTGCAAGGAAGGCCCTTTTTCACCTCTCCTTTTGTGTGAGGTCACCCCTGTGATGCAGTCTCTATGGAAACAAGCCTCTCTCAATAGGGGTGAATGTGCTCAAAGAAAATTTCATTACTAGGTGTTTGTTAAAAATGCTTCAGTGCCCACATGTCTCGTTCGTTGGAAATCACCCCGTACCCTTTATTTTCTTGCAGGTGAACATGCCCATGGGTGACGACGAAGACGACGATGAAAAGGTATTTTATCTTATCAGTTTCAAAAAATTTCAAGGTAAAAATTGTGTGTATTTATAGGTTGAATGATATGACTGATGTGTAACTATCCTTTGATTTAGACAGTTTACCATTTTATGATATTATAAATCACTTGTTGGTGGAAGAATAAAATAAACTATATATTTTTTTCTAGGGGTGTATCGGTACGCTAAAATCACATTTCGGTTCGGTTCAATCACAAGGAGGGTTCGGTTCGGTTAATTTTCGGTAGGAAAAAAACAACAAAATAAAAACTTATAAAATGTTTATTTTGAAAATATGCCAAGTAAACAATACGTTTGTATAAAAATAAATAAAAGTGACCCATTTGGATGATATTTTAAATAAACAGCACTCTTTATAATAAATAAACTATACTAACAATAATAAAAATCTTAATAAATACAATAACAGTCAGAACCAAAACAATAAGCAGCAACAGACTGTTTACAATCTAACTAATCAAGCTTTAAGTTTTTGTCCAAAAAGACCAACTTGTCCACATTTTCTGTCAAAAGCACAAATCTAGTTGCAGTGAATATTTCCAGTGGTGGAGAAAATCATCTCAATAACAACAGTAGCAGCAATGTGGCTGTATTTGTCCTCATTACTCACAACAACTTCTTCTTGGACCTGCTCCCCCAGGTGGGACAGGTCCCTGGAAAAGTTCAGAGGGAAATCCACTAGAGATCACCTCCAGCTAAGAAGTCTGTGATGATGAACTCTGAACTTTTCCAGGGACAGGTGGGAGCAGGTCCAAGAAGACGTTGTGAGTAATGAGACCAAATACAGCCACACTGCAAAATTAGCAAAGCTCTACCTCTTTATTCATGCTACTGTTGTTAGTGAGATGTTTTTCTCCACCGCTGGAGATCTTCACTGCAACTAGATCTGTCCTTTTGACAGAAAATGTGGACAAGTTGGTCTTCTTGGACAAAAACTTAAAACTTGATTAGATTGTAAACAGTCTGTTGCTGCTTAATGTTCTGTTTCTGACTGTTATTGTATTTATTAAGATTTTTATTATTGTTATTATAGTTTGAGTGCCTTTTATTTAAAATATCATCCAAACAGGTCACTTTTATTTATTTTTATACAAACGTATTGTTTACTTGGCATATTTTCAAAATAAATGTTTTGTAAGTCTTCATTTTGTTTTAATTTGTACCGAAAATTAACCGAACCTTAGCCCTCCTTGAAACTGAACCGAACCAAACTGTGATTTTAGCGTACGTTACACCCCTAGTTTACAAAGTTTTCAACAACCAAAAAAAGTAACAATTAAATTTGACAACTGATTTTATATTAGACACAGCATTACTGTGGTTAGCCTGTAGAATACAGATCTCTGTCATAGACTAAATGTCAATCGTTTCTACCATGTACCGTATATATCGCACACTTCTATGTCAGACATATTTCTTCTAATTTTACTTGGCATAAATTGATTGTCAAATGTAAATATTAAATCAGTGTTGGTGATAATGTAAATTTTCTTGATGATGATCGCCATTCTTGGAGTGGGATGGGTTAAAAAAAATAAAGCAGTCTAGTGTGTATTTACATAAAATTCCCATGATGGATTCATCACACATTTTTCTGAATGATTAACAATGCCCTGCAGACTTAATTACAACAAATGCAAGCTGTAAGTCACGTCACGCGTGGATTATTAATGAGGGCTTCTGTTACCACTGGCCACACTGGGGTGACCTTGACTGTTATCTTCCGTTTTTTTGTACTAGTTAATGTAGATGTAATCAGAAGCAAGAAACCTTAAAAACGGAGGTTGTTGAACAGGACATGTTAACGATGGTAGTATACAGGAAGATCTATTTAAAACTGGGGGAAAAAAAATCAAAGATGGTTGAATTTAACAAAATGATAAATAAAAGTGGTGTAAATACCAGTACTGACAAATACGGGTGGTTTAGCACATTTCTTTTCCCATACATGAGGTGGGATGAGGCAATAGAAACTGTTCAAAATATTGTGACTGTACACACAGTGGTAAAAGCTTTACTACAGCGATGATAACATTATGACAGGCTCTAAGTTTAAATGTTTTTGAGAAATCACAACTGAATTTAAAATGTTTATTATATGAACCAAAACACAAGTTGAAGAACGGTATATTCCGGCGTATAAGTCGTAGTTTTTTCCCTAATTTGCATGCCCTGCGAGTTATAGGGCGAAGCAACATATTTATGGATTTTTTCCCCATATTTTTAGACTAATTTTAGGCTGAGATATGACCGTTTTTCATTTTGGCAAAAAATGGTGCAGTACCACTTTCGGCTGCTAGGGTCCACCGACCGTTCCCAGCTCATGTGTCCGACAGAAGCCTCCTCT
>JARVGV010000002.1:7933641-7943899 GCA_031762435.1 Hypsolebias longignatus
GTCCCTAGGTGTGAGTGAGAGAGTGAATGGTTGTTTGTCTCTATGTGTCCCTGTGATGGACTGGAGACCTGTCCATGATGTCCCCCACCTCTTGCACAGTGACTGCTGGACATGGGCACCAGTGACCCCATGACCCAAAAAAAAGAAGAAGTGGGTAAACATGATGGATGGATGGATGGATGGATGAATGATGGATGGATGGATATCTTTGGCTTTTGTTTTGTATAAACCAGCTTGATTAAAAGTCAAACAGGAAACCACACCTTTGTGGTTCTGTGGGGAAAAAATTTGATCTTTTTCTTTACCATTACTGTTTTTTGTTCTTAGGATTATAATTATTCTGAAATGTTTTGCTTTAATAATTATCTTTAGTGATGTTCATGCAACCCGGTGACTCAGCTGACTGAAGTCTGTTATTTTTCTGCAGACGGGCGGTTCTGTCGAACCCGGCGGACCCAGCGTTTCGCTCTACCATCTCTACGTTTGTCTCGCTCTCGCAGCCATGGACAGCTCCACCTAGAGTTCGGGACGACGCCTCAGTCGGCGACTTGTGATGCGTTGGACCTCCAGATATGAAATCATCGACCTGCTGCTGAAACCAACATCTGGACCTCATCTGTAGATGCTCAACTTTCAGACGACACCTTTCTGTGGTGTGCCATAACAAACAGGAAGTGAAGACGTTCTGAACTGTAATACATCTAAAAGATAGTCAAAAAGTTTAACAGAACCTAATTCTTTTTAGTTTCAGCTCAACTGATTTGACTTTAACATTTTGTCTGAAAGTTTGAATCCTGAGTGACACTACTCTCCTACCTGATCCTGCGAACAAGAGTAGTTATATTTAAAAAATATTGTTAATGTTGAAAAAGAAAAATGAGGCGTAAATGACCGACACGCTGAAACGCGCCTCCTGCCTTCATTAACTTCCCCTCCATCAATCGGTTCACAGCACAAAACGCTTTATCTGCATTAATAAAGCGGACCAGAACCGTTTGTGTAAATGAGACTGACTCTGCAGTAGCCTTCCTGCCCCAATCACAGACCACTGAGCTACCACAGCCCTCTCTGTGTGGAGCAGAGTGCTGCTATCTAGGGCACCTGGGGGAGCAGATGACATTCCAGAGTGACTGCTGCTTTGGTAGTTGCGGATGAAAAAACTTGGACAGGGGAGGAATTTAAGAAAATTCTGGAAAATCGTTTGGCAACTCAGAAAAGCGGACCCCTTTCCAGGCTGTGTTTGTTTTGGGCTGGGGACTGCTGACATGGACTGAGGATACTGATGGATGGAGCATTTTGAGGATCTCCCAAATCTACCCACCAAGTCCACCTTTGGGGAGTTAGAGTCTGAGGGCCCATAAGGGAAGTTGAGTCCATTACTATCACAGAGGTCATTGATGTAGTCAAATAGCTCCTTGATGGCAGGGTGCCAGGGGCAGATAGTATTCACCCTGAGATGCTGAAGGCTCTGGATGTTGTGGGAATGTCATGGTTGGCACATCTCTTCAATGTAACATGGAGAACTGGGCCAATGCATGTGGAGTGTCAGACCAGGGTGGTGTCTTCCATTTGTAAAAAGAAGGATCAGAAAGTGTGTTTCAACTATTGTGGAATCACACTTCTCACCCTCCCTGGGAAAGTTTACTCCATGGTGTTGGAAGGTTCCAACCGGCTGTTGAACCTCAGATTCAGGAGAAGTGTGGCTTCAGTCCTGGCCGTGAACCAGAGCTTTACCCTTGTGGAGTTGCTGTGGGGGTGATGGGAGTTTGCCTCTCAATTTACATGTGTTTTGTGGACCTAGAGAAGGTTTGTGAAATGTGTTCCTTGAGGCATTGTGTGTATGTGTGTGTGTGTGTGTGGGTGGGGTGGGGGGGGGTCTCCAATGAAAGTATGGGCCATGTGTCTGGGTTACTTTAAAGGGCTATCCAGTCCCTGAACCAAAATAGGAGCTGTGTTTGAGCAGGTGTTTGCTTATACCTGCTCTTGGCACAAAGTCGAGCTTCTTCTCCATCAGGGCTGTCCCTTGCCTCCGATCCTGTTTGTGGTGTTCATGGACAGGATCTCAAAATGCATTTGGGTAAAGGAGGGTGTCTGTTTTGGGAACCTTTATTTAGGCAGGTTAATCCCATTGAACCTCGAGGACTCATTTACAAGAGAGACCTGGTTACGTCAGGGCCTCGTTTCTGCTTTATGCAATGATGGGGTTCTGTTGGCATCTTCAGGCCAAGATCCTCAGCATGCGCCAAAGGAATGCCCCATCCAGGTCTAGGAGAAGACTCTGCCTCAGATGGAGGAGTTAAGTATCTGGGCATCTTGCTCCTGCGATGGTAGGATGGAGCGGGAAATGGATCAGAGAACTCATTCTCAGTAATGAGGGTGTTGCTTCAGTCTGTGGTGGTGAAAAAAGAGCTGAGTCGAAAGGCAAAGCTCTAGGTTTACTGGTCTGTTATGTTCTGACCCTCACCTAGGGTCATGAGGTTTGGCTCATGACCTAAACAATAAAAGTGGCCCAAAATGGGCTTCTTCACAGGGTGGATAACAAGGTGAGGAGCTCATCGGGCGGAGCGGAAGAGTAGAGCCGCTGCTCCTCCACATTCAGAGCAATCAGTTGAGGTGGTTCGGACATCTGATTGGGATGCCTCCTGGACGCTCCCTTCAGAGGTTTTCCTGGCACTTCCCAATGGTTGGAGGACCAAGTGAAGACTTCCCTTCCCAAAAACCAACACTTGAGGGTTGGTGTATCTCTGGCCTGGGGACACCTCAGGGCCCCCAGGATGAGCTGGAAAGTGTCGCTAGAGGGAGTTCTGCGTCTCTCTCCTGGACCTGTTGCATCCACTACCTGACCACAGAGAATGGGATGAAGTGAAGATGAAATCTTCTCATCACCGAGAAGATGAAGAGAAGACCAGTTTTCTTCATTGGGACTCTCCTGGTCTGGAAGCTGCTGAGGGTGTATGTGGTGAAACAAGTAGCAGGAGGTGAAGGGGGCAGATTGTACTCCTCCTGAAAGGAAAACAATTAGATGAGCTTTGACCTCCTCGCTGAACTCTGACCTGATGTCCTCACCTCCTACAAAGAGACAGATCATCGACGTCGTCCAATCAGAAGCCAGCATAAATATCCGCTCTTTCCTTTAAAAACAGCTGAAAACTTCTTTAAAACCAACTTTTAAAGCACATTTATCTCTTTATTAGCTGTTTTTTTATTTCTGCCACAGCTCGGACTCAGAACAAACAGACGCTCCAACCTCGGTGACATTCTCCGGCTCCATCAAAGAGCAGAACCGGACCTGTCAGTCAGCAGCTGCTCTCAGGGAGCCAGAAGGTTCTCGTGTAAAGGTGTACCCAGCAGGCCTGCAGAGAACCAGAAGAGGAGCTCCTAATGAGCCGCAGGCGGCGCTGATTAAAGGCTCAGACCCCGCTGACGCTCGCTGGGACGCTTTTGGACAAACAGGAGGAGAACACCTCCAGAACGTTGTTCTCGTGCAGCAACATGGAACAAACTAGGAAAACAGATGGTGTGAAACGACAGTGGAACAGAAAGTGGAACAGAAAACTCCAGATCCAGTTTGGGTCTCCATTTATTTATTTGTTTTTCAGACTTCAGCTACTTTTTCTCTAGATTTAAGCTCAGTTCAGTGAGCTGCACATACAGATGATGTTAGCTCCTGTTAGCAAAATATCTCATAAACAACTGGATTTAATTTAATGAAACTCATGAAGTAATAATCGAACGTGCATCAACTTTTGAAGCTAAAGCTGAGCAACAGCAGCCAAAACAAAAATGTCTAAAACTCTGCCAGTTTCACAGATATTGAGCTGAACTTTGGCGTGGTAGTCTCTGAGGTTCATTCACAACACTTACTCTGAGCTCTAACTGATGTGTCATTTTAAGCTTTACTCCATTTCTCAACATAACTCTGATGTGAAAGGCACTCCTTCAAGGGTTTATTTTCTACATTTGGATGTTGAGTTCTGAAGTGACCAAAGACATTTAACAATCTGAACTCCTGGCTGAATGCAGGTTTTCACATTAACATCCTCATCCAGTTTCCACGGGATAACGTTGAGCTTTGATGAAAGTTCAAAGGTCATGAAGGGTGGATTCAACCTGCGGACCGGGCCGTCTGCTGATAAATGTCCTCGTCCAATTACACGATGTAATAATTCGGCTTTTGAGTTGGTAATGAGGTCTAATGCCGGGCCGCTCGGGTAATTCCCCCGCCGGATGGCAGCCTGATCAGATGTTGAGCTTTGTAATTAGACGGGCAGAAAATCATTATTTGGTGTTCCAATCCAAAATGAGCTGGGTGGAAGTCAATTTGGCTTGGCTCCGTGGAGCGTAGACGAGAATTTAATGATTTAATTACAGCTGTAAGCTGCTCGGATCAGGCTGGAAGGGGGATTTCAGCCAGGCCGGGTGGGTGGAGAGGTCAGGAGTGCTTCTTAACAGCTGGAACATCCTTTAAATGTGTTGACTGAAGCAGGAATATCAGGCCTTTTACCTGAAATAAAACCCTTCTGATCAGAGTCTGCAGGATTTTATTCTTCAGCCATGATTTATTTAGAATAAAATATCCTAAAGTTGCAGAAGTTTTTATGTTTTGTGAATCAGATTGAACAGAAGCTGCTTGTTTGGTGTGAACTCCTCAAACATTGATGTTATCTGCGTCTTGAGGAAGAGGGCGCCTCTTTTCATGAAGGACTTGGACTTTATCCGTCACTTTGGACCAGCTACTGGGACGTCCACACGTCCATCGGGCTGAGCTATACGGAAGCCCTCAGAGGACACTTCTGCTTCCAGACTTCAGGTTGTTGTTTCTGCATTTTTTATTCATGTTGAGTCAAACTGGGCGAGGAGTGAAGGCCGTGAAATATTCACCCTGACAATAAACACCTGCTGTCCGGGGACGAGGAGGAGGAGGAGGCAATGAAGAGAAAACTGCTTGTTTTCTTAGGAAGAACAAAGTAAAAACAAGTGTTCAGAAGTTTATCCATCACAGGCAGAGCCCAGTGGAAAAACGGGAACATTCGATTAATTGGACAGAAAACGCAGCTGAGGACGTTTCTGTCTAAGAGAAGACGAGAAATAAACGTCTTCACGTCTCGTAACAAAAACAAGCCAAAGTTCAACATTTTCTCCAGTTTTCAGACGTTCACCGAGGAGATTCAAAGTTTGTTTTCAACGTCAATAAAACCGATCGTTCAGCTGAGCATCTCCTCTAAGATACAACCGGTGTTTCTCTGTGAGCTCAAAACATTGTTATAAAAATTAAATATATAAATAAATACATCCCAGACAAGAGGAGAGCCAAAGTGAAACAAATGAAGTCCCAAAATAGCAAAAACAAAAGTTTAACTAAGAAACAAACGTTTCACAGAAAAATAAAGAAAAAACTGTTTGGTTTTGTTAGTTAATGCATTAATGCATTTTAAAAACCCAAAGTTTGTTAGAAGGTTTTAATGTTAGTTTATTTATTAAAAACATTCAAATATAAAAGCTTTAAAAAGAAAGAAAGCAAGAAAATCCATGGGAAATAATTGTAATTTACGTAATAAATACAATGAAAAATGTCACAAAATGAAAGGTTAAACACAAATTTTCTGCCCACTTTCCTGAAACCACAACATTCATCATCTTTTTTCCCTGAAGCCCAACAGAACTCTGAGTTTTCTTTTTTAAATACCAGTTATCTAAACTGTGACAGCTTTTACTTTGAAACTCCTGGTGAGACCTCTTGCTGTGTGCTCTTCAACACGTAAATAAATAAATTCTGCAGAAATGTTGATTCAATTTTCTGAAGATAAATCAGGACAAATTTTTACTTGATTTATGGAGGCGGCCATGATGGGCCCTCTGGCCCAGAATCTGCTGAGTCACTAGAAGTTAGAAGAAAAAAAAAAGCTTAAACAGAAAAAACGCTTTGTTATATTTGTGCTTGCTGGTGATTTTATTTTGTCTTTTGGATTTTGTAGTTGTCCTGTTCAGTTTTGATCTTTGTGTTTTTCTGATTCTTCTTCCATCTCACCTTCAGTAAGTTTCCTCAGTGTTTTTCCAGTCAACCTCACCTGTCCCCAATCAACATTCAGCATCTGGGTCCAGCCTCACCGACCGCGACAGTTCGTCATGATATCTTGGTCAAACAAAGAAACATATTTAATGCTAATACTGTCTGCAGCAGAACCAATTGAGACTTAACACTCTCTGCTGAACACTTTTTGGTACAACACCTGTCCTGCAGGAACATGAGCCGCCAGGCGTGGAGGAGATCTCACCTCAGCTGGGTTGACTTGGAGCTTCAACACATTAAATGTGTGACAGATGTCTCATATCTTTTATAAAACATGAATTAACTCAGTTTAGAGATCCTCAATTAAAATCCTTGATAAAAGCAAAAACTCCCCGTCCATTATCCAAATTTAAACTTTATGAAAGAGAAAATAACAAACATTTTTATAGATACATTAGTTGTTGTTTTTTTGTATACAGTATATAAAATGTATTTATTTATTTGTTTGTATTTAGCAATGTTGCATCAATTCCTGCATGGCCTGAGCCCCCTTTCCCTACATTTTAAGGACGACTGAGTTGAAGACTCCCTCCACTGCAGGTTTTATCAGGAACAACCTGAGCTCAAACCATGGGAGTCAATGAGAGTTTGGTTGGTGACCTCATACTTCAGGGGGGATTTGAGAGAAAATCTTTTAGAAAATGAAAACACTCAGATTTAAACCGTTCAACAGAACATTAATTCAAAGAGTTGTTCATGATGTTCTCAGCGGGAGCCTTCAGTCAGGCAGGTGTCTGGACTGAAATCAGACAACATTGAAATGTGCAGCAGCCCAAGATCATCAGATCAACTCCGGGAATAAAACCCGGTGGCTCAGACTCCACTAATCTGCTGAGCCTTTGTGTGATTTTATCTAAGACACCTCCAGGATGAAAACGCATTTCCTGCGTCAGTCCACGTTAATGAAGACAAACTGCTCGTTAACCAGAGAAGCTGCAGAGTGAAGAAGCTGTCTTTCAGACCAGATATCAGCATCTTGATATCAGATATCAGCATCTTGATATCAGATATCAGCATCTTGATATCAGATATCAGCATCTTGATATCACCTCCTCTGCGTCCGTCAGAGGTTTTTATTTTTATATCTAATGGAAAAAAGCTGCAGACGGTCGCTGAAGCCCTCTGGGGCTTCACCGGAGAAACCAAGCCAAAGATGTCTGTTATCACACCGAGGCAGAGCTGATCGACATCTCCGGGTCGTAGTCATCAACGGAGGAAGACGAGGAGGAATCACTGAGGAAGAGTTTGGAGATGTTGCTTCAGAAAATGGACGTAGAGACCGGCATGAACATCATCTGAGTTTAAACTGACCTTTAAACTAAAATACAACAAAAACTTTAAAAGTTGAAGGATTTACATTACCTGTATTTGAATGTTTAGTTGAAGTTACTCAGTGAAAAACACCAAATGAAAGTTTATCTTGCTTGTAAACAAACGGTTCCGGGCCTCGCTCAGTGGAGGCGCCACCGACCCGGGCCCAGGAAGAGAAGGAGCTAAAGATGGATGATCAAATGGTGAAGGGAGTTTTCCAGATGGGAAACGCAGGTTTGCACCCACTGTAAACAAAAGTGTGGGTTCCATCAACACGGGTCATGTGTTCTACAGATTTGACTCGACAAATCGAGCACGTGCAACACATTAAGTCTGTGTTCAGTTTCTGTTTCTTGTATAAATGTTTTGTTTTTACAATCAATGCTGATCAAGATGGCCGCTTCTGGGACCCGGTTTTCATTTTTGGCCTCTTTGTGCCGAGGTTCCCGCCTTAAATGATCTGTGCTTATTGGACCGAGCGGGTTTTATTTGTTAGCAGCCGAGAGAAAAAGAAGCTGTCACTTCCTGCTAATGAAGTGTTTGATTTGTTTGTTTTCTCTGTGCACACCTCAAACGGCCCATCCGGCTAAACACCGGCTCCTCGTTAACCCAGCTAATTAACTCTGGAGCTGTCAGGCTAGCCGCGGCTAACGAAAGTGACGGCGAGGAGCTGAAGGCTGCTAATAACTCTGGAGGCTAACGATGGCTGACGGCGTGGAGAGGAACGAGACAGCATCAAATCGAGTTATCTCTCCTGTGAAGCGCTGCAGCGAGCCTTTTGTCTGCTCAGGAGGCGTCTCCGATGAGGAGGAAGCTGAGGAAGAGCAGTCCCCAGAGGATGCCTCAGCCCGCCACCATGATTTATGGCACGTTTATCTGAGCGCTGAGTGATGAAGAATGGTAATTGTCAATCATGGGGGGGGGGGGGGGGGGAACAAGGGTCCTTGTTTTTTTTTTGTATCAAAAAAAGATGCTGAGAGCCACAGGAGAGGCGGGGCAGATTAAATCAGAACCAAACAACTGAGCTTCAGCGCAGAGAGGAAAATTTATTTTAAAGACGACTCAGAAACATGAACGACCATAAATAAAAGCAGGTTTCAGGTCAGAGCAGAAAATGAAGATGAACTTTTTTTTAATGCTAAGCAGAAAACTTTCAGGTCAGATTAAATTATTTCAAATGAGCCTGAATTATTCCTCAGAACGAGCTGAAACGAGGCGTTAAAGTTCATCTATAAGACAACTGGGCGGCTGTGGCTGAGTGGTTAGAGCAATCGTCCTCCAATGCAAGAGTTGGGGGTTCGAATCCACTAACAGTCACATGCCCAAGTGTCCCTGAGCAAGACATTGAACCCCTCATTGCCTGCAAAGTGTGTCCCATCAGTGTATGAATGTGATAAAGCTCTGATTAGTCTGTTGAGAATGATTTGTTCAATTAGTTTTGTAGAGATCAAGTAGAGTGCTGTATAAACGGGTAAATGAGGACACAGATTGTAAAGCGCTTTAAGTGTCTGTGCCATATAAGTACAGTTCATTTACAATCATCTAAATATTGGGTTTAAATGATAACAACTGTCTGCACCTCTGGCCTCAGTAATGTTTGCATCCATCAGTACATCTGAATTTCCTTAAACTGACCATTTTTCAGGTTTCCAACCCTGATGCTTTCGTGGTAAATGGGAAACCAGACTTCTAAAAATATCATCATGAATTTTTAGCTAGGATTTTTATAGCTTCAAATATTTCTTATATTTCCATTTCCCATGAAATAATTCAGGTTTTAAAGCCTTTCAGCTCACTGAATTTATTCTTACTGCAGCTCTACGTGTCTTTCCTTCTCTTGTCATTGTTGTCAAACAAAAACATCAGAGATGCCGCAATAACTGAAGTAAAGTGGAGACAAATCCGGATCCCTGATCTGATGGGAGCTCCAAAACGACGCGTTTACAGAATAAACGCTCCAGCTGATTCCTGCAGCACAAAGTCTGAGATGAGCTGGCATCCAGCCTGATGAGGAGGAGAGCAGCGGAGCGGAAAACTCATTAAACCACATTTAAGCCTCTTAATCAAACCAACAGCCAAAGTAACTGCAAACTGATAACTGTTATCAAAGCTGAAGTAAAGCCACAGCCTTCTTGCATTTTAATTACGACCAGAGAATGGGAACCAGCGCGTTCGTGAAGGACTTAAAAAGGACGAGCTGAGAAACGAGACAACAAAAGACGTCTTCACAAACCAACGAGCAGCTGAGACTCAGAATTTACTTTGTCTCGTTTTATATTCGGAACGTGTTAATCCAAATACAGGAAAACTGAAGAAGTCCGTCCTTCAGATGATTTATCCACAGACGATTTAAAGCAGCAAGATACTCGTCCCTTTTAATTCAACTGCGTTTGTTTGTATATAGCTCCATGTCACACTATATAATAAAAACATTCACTATAAAAGCCAATTAGTAAAAGTTATCTATCTATTGAAGCAGCAGATTGTATTGAATCTTCACTTCATTACAGTCTCCCATCCTGAGCAAGCACAAAGGAGACAGTGGAAAGAAAAAAAAACTCCCTTTTAACAGGAAGAAACCTCCAGCAGAGCCAGGCAGGACGGGCGGCCATCTGCTGCTTTGAGAGGACAGGAAGTAGAAACAAACACAGAATGACTGGTCCATCCAGGTGAACTTTCTATAGGAGGAAAGACAAACACATGTTAAGACAGAAATACAGGTGGTCCCCGAGTTACGACTCCATCAACTTACGGCGCTCCGGACTTACGAACCGCCCCCCAGTGATGTCATTGCGCCGTTCGTTGCCTTTTTTATGCAGCATTTTATAATTTTTTCGTTTTTTTTTTTAAGGGTATTTTGTTAACTAACTGCTTGGA
>JARVGV010000002.1:7988020-8001477 GCA_031762435.1 Hypsolebias longignatus
TAATTTTCTTAAATGTACGCATTGACTTGGCATTTTTAACATCACTCTCCAAACCATTCAATAATCCAAGTCCTTGGATTGAGGTGGACCGTCCCTTCAAACTAGTTCTGAATTTTAGTTTTACAAATATCTCTATCCCCTTAAGATTATAACAACTTTGTATTTTAATAAAATGTATTTGGATATTTAAAGGTAATGTGTTATTCTGAGCCCTATACACAACTGATAAAATATTGTAATCTACCAAATCATGGAACTTTAATAATTTCAGTTGATAAAATAATGTGCTTGATGAGAGACAGTAATGCTTTTGAGTGATGATTCTTACAGCTCTTTTCTGTAAACAAAAATAGGCTTTGTAATTGTTTTACAATTTGAAGCAAATGAATCAAATCAGACAAGGTAAGGTTACCTGTACACTGACTACAATGACCAGGGCGGTTGCCGTAGTGACGGCAAATGTCTGGTAGTCAGCGAGCGGCACTCCGCTGCTCTGAGTGGCATTGGACAGGACGGCGTAGGGGACGAAAAAAAGCACCACGGATGTGTAGATGCCCTGAGTGATGCAGATGAAAAACTCTTTCTTGTTGAAGAGGAGATTAAGCTGACCGGGCTCGTACAGCTTAGGACATTCCAGACTTCTCTGATCTGCAACATCCTGCAAATTAAAAAAAAAAAAAAAGGAGAAATGAAAAAGTTTACAGGCTAAAATAAGATTCCAGACTGACAACAGCCAAACTGAGCGGCATAGTGGTTTGAGCAAAATGCAAACATAAGCATACCTGACCTAAGCCAGAACACAAGCCTTACTCACGCTGGACTACTGGTACTCCAACCACAAGAAATGAATGAAATGTGTAAAAACATTTGTGTGATCCGGTTACACCTCATGCAACGCTTTTGTAAAAAATTAAATAAAATAAGAAACATTAAAATTGTAAGTTCACAACCTCACCCATTCAAAAACCATTGTGTTGAGTACAAGAGAGTAACAAATTTATAACTGAAAAGACCTGGTCAAATATCCCCATGGCCAGCACAGGGAGGGAGGTGAACACAATGTTGTAGAGTGTGATGAAGTACTGGTCATACACCGTCTACAACAAGAGGAGACAACAGACAGTCAAAACCACAATTATGACCCCGCCGCCCTGATTCTGGATGTGATGTTCTGACCTGAGCAGAAAAGCCACAGAAGAAGCCAAACCAGAAGTGCACCATAGTGAAGGCAAAGTTCTTGTAGAAGAAGTAGCAAAGGAACCGGCACATGCGCAAGTAGGACCAGCGACCGTGGACCAGCAGGAGGCGCTGGAGGAAGCGGAATTGGGCGAAGGAGTAATCGCTGGCAAGCACAGCCTGGATCCCCTCCTGACCGGAGATACCGACTCCAATATGAGCACCTGAAGGAGGCGAGAAGGGAGGCGAAGAAAATAAAACAGTCAGATCAAACTAGAACAAGACGTCCCCAGTTACTGAGTGAACAGTGAATGTTTGTAGACTTCAAGATGAGTGTTTTTCTGGACTAGAATTAAACAGGGAATGCAAGTAAGCCTTAATGTTTTTGTCAAAGATATTCAAGTGGGTAGAAGTTACACTGGTGCTCATATCCAGCAGTCACTGTGCGAGAGGCAGTGGACACCCCGGACAGGTCTCCAGTCCACTGGGACACATTGAGACAAATGAGACAAACCACCATTCACTCTCTCACTCACACCTAGAGACAATTTAGAGTTACCAATCAGACTAACATGCATGTTTTTGGTCTGTGGGAGGAAACCGGAGTACCTGGAGAAAACCCATGCATGCACGGAGAAAACATGCTAACTCCACCCAGAAAGGTCCCTGGCCGGGATTTGAACCGGCGACCTTCTCGCTGAGAGGCAGTTTGAATTTGAAAGTCCAAAGTCCACCAAAGACAAGAACCAGAACCTGAGAGATGCTTCAGACTTCAACTAACAGATCTTTGAGAATCATCTTGTTGGAACTAAAATCCTTCCTGCCAAACTGGTTTATCTTTGCAGTTTTTCACTGAGTTAAAGTCAAAAATGTCTAAAGCCAAACTCAGAAAGACCTTCAGAACATCAGAACTTATTTAGAAATGTTTTGCAGTGACTAGGGCCAGGACTGGATCAGGAGTTCTGAACAGTTAGGAGCCTGGTGTGTCCAGTAGGAGGCAGCAGAAATCCATATGATGGCTCAAAGTATTGATCCAGTTAACCTAAACTGATTGTTGCTATTCTGTAAGAACTGGGTCCATTTCAGTTCTGAACAAGTAGACCATGGTTCAGTTTGTCCTGATCCCTTCAGGCCCCCTCACCTGTGTGTGTGTGTCCAGGTGCTGATGCTGCGTCGCTGTTTAACCTGGATCAGAGCCACCTGGGTAGTCCGGGTCCTACCTCTGGACCAGAACATCCTACTGCATCAGATCGTGGGCTACGCCATCCTCTTCTTCACTGTGGTGCACACTGCTGCGCATGTTGTCAACTTTGGTACACATGCACACACGCACTCACGCTCACATGCCTGAATCAGGTGAAGGTTTGAGCTAACGATAACAAAACTGACCTGGCTGTTTCCATGAAAATAAGTTTGACAAAAGTTTGTTTAACTGTTGAAGAAATGGATTTTCAGCAACAAAAAAAAACATAAACTACAAAGTAAAAAAAACAACTGAAAACAAGTACCTGAAACTGAGCTGAAAGCTGAAAATAGCTAAATGCTTGCTATAAGTCAAAAGTAGTAGAAAGTTTGCCAAATGCTAAAAGTAACAAAATGCTAATCAAACAAGCAAAATGTTAGTTATAAGTAGTAATACACATGACAAAACTAGCAAAATGCTAGCTAAAAGCTACAAGTAGCAAATGGCTAGCTAATACCGAAAAATGTCAAAAGCTAGCTAAATGCCAAAAGTAGCAGAGCAATCCAAAAGTGCCAAAATACTGTCAAAATTTAAAAGTAGCGAAAGGTTAAAGAAAAGCTAAATAATAGCTAAAAGCTAAAAAAGTATCAAATGATTAGCTAAAACCAAAATGTTGCAGAAAATTTGGTAATTGGCAGAGCAATAGCTTTTAACTAAATTATCATTAGTAGAAATAATAATTGCAAAATTAGCATTACCTGTTTGCTCCCTCGTGGCTCCATTTTCAGGAAGCACAGTGTTCCTCTCCACTGCTAAGATGGCGACAGCCAGATTTATCTGCCTCCAGATGAAAAGCCCTGTCTGCTAGACCTTCATTTGACTGCTTTAATGAAATTCGGCCTTGGTTGTCCCCAATTGTTTTTAGTTTTAATGAGAAGAAAACTGATGGTTCTGCCTCTTTACATCTTGCTTCCCTCGCCCAGTACAGCAAACCAACTGTCACAAATTTAGGGGGTCAAAGTTGATGTTGATCTTAAATTTTACAGATAAAATCTGGTTTCTTTCATTTGAGGCAATTTGCCAAGACAAGGCCCGTTCTTTCTCAGCAGCTGTTTGAAACAATGATTCATATATATTTTGATATATAACCAAAAATAGCTCTAAATATTTTGAAATAGAAAAAAAAAAAAATAGGAAAACAATTGTGTATGTGCTGACTCAGCAGAAAACAGAAGCAGACTGTTTTGCCTGTTCTGGTTCTGTGCGTCTCAGCCCGGATGTCAGCGAGCGGTGAGTTCAGTCTGTGGGAGTACCTGCTGACCACGAGGCCAGGGGTTGGCTGGGTGAAGGGGACGGCGTCTCTTACCGGAGTCATCCTGCAGCTGCTGATCTTCCTCATGGTGATCTGTTCCAGCACCTTCGTACGACGCAGCGGACACTTCGAGGTCCGAGTCCAGTACAGCTGTTTGACTACATGAAGCTGGTTCTGTTAGCTTTCATATTGAATAAGACACACAGTAACTCTGGGTTTTGTCTCCTCCAGGTGTTCTACTGGACCCACCTGTCCTACATATGGGTCTGGATCCTCCTCATCATCCACTGTGCAAACTTCTGGAAGTGGTTTGTGGTTCCAGGTTTGGTTTTCCTGCTGGAGAAGATCGTAGGAAATGCTGTGTCTCGAATGGGAGGTCTTTACATCGTGGAGGTCAACCTGCTGCCGTCCAAGGTCTCCAGAACAATCCTACAACAGGTTCCACTGAGTCATTATCTATTCAACTAAAACTGCTTCCAGCTCCTGATCCAACAGAACCTCTCCAGATCCTGAACCCTTAGTGGTTCTCTGTAGGACTTCATCAGCCTCTCTCCTGGTTCCGGAGGAGTTCTGTCCCACTCTTCTTACCGTTGTCGCTTCAGTTCATTGAGGGTTCTGTCCAGCTCTCTGATGGTCCACCACATTGTTTCAGTCAGGTTCAGGTTCAGGTTCTGGACTCTGACTTATCCTTGGTTCTATCCATTATTGACCCGTTCTGTTGTAGATCAGCTCCTGTGTTTGGAATCATGGTTCTGTTAGACCCAGTTTGATCCAAGCTTCAGCTGTTGGACAGATGGACTCACATCTGATTCCAGAACACTTTGGTCTACAGAGGAGTTCTTGGACTACTTAGTGACTGACAGGAGCCCAAATCATCAGCCCTCCATCACCATACTGACAGTTGGCAGGAGTTGTTTGCTGCAGTGCATTCTGGGTAAACATATGTACTTTGGTCTTGTTCTGGCCCAGAAGTCTTGTGGTTCCTTCAGATGAAACTTTCCAAGGATAAGTTGTGCTGCCATGTTGTTTTTAGAGAGAAGAGGTCATGACATTTGATCTTTGACCTGCTGACTGAGGCCTGTAGAGTCACTGCATGGTCTGACCTTCAGGGTGAATCAGCTGTCTGAAATGTTTTCCATTTGTGAATAATCTTTCTGTAGTATGACAGACTTCAAATGACCTTTGACCCTTCCATGATGGACAGGCAGCAGCAGCAGCTGCTTCTTTGAGGTAATTGCTGATGTCCTTCTGCCTTGGTGTTGTGTCAACACACACCTGGATGCTCCAGATCAGCAGAACCTCCTGATGAGGATCAGTTCATCAGCATTTCCTGATCCTGAACCTCTGAGGTCCAGTGGAAGCAACGGGGCTAGAACCTTTTTTTGTTGTTGTTGTTGAATAAATGGTGACATGGTGTAATATGTTGCATGTTGTTTTAACTAAATTTATCTTAACATAAACATGACATCTTTTTTTAGGAACAAAGAGACTGCGTTAGCAAACTTCTACCTGACTTTCAGGTGACTCACTTGGTGATCAGACGTCCTCAGTTCTTCCAGTTCAAACCTGGAGATTACATCTACATCAACATCCCAAAGATTGCCAAGTACGAGTGGCACCCATTCACCATCAGCAGCGCCCCGGAGCAGCCCGGTGCGTCTGGCGTGGACCTGCAGCCACACGTTTATTTTTAAACAGATTTAGAGACGTTTGTTGTGTTCAGACGATTCATAAAGAAGGTTGATGGACGGCAGGTGTTGCATCATCATCCTTCAACATTTGTGCAGAAATATTCTATTTTCCTTTTGTTTTTGTGTTAATTATATATCATGTCAGTGGTCCTTTAAAAATTTTTAATGAAAGCATAAATTATAAATTTAGGTTTTTGTTCCATTTCAGTGTTTTGTAATTCTTCTCGGAGGGTTTATTTCAATCACATTCTTATCAATAATTATTTATTAACCTAGATATCGATCAGACCTGCAGTGTGAGTATGAAAACCTGATTCTGAACATCAGCATGGAGGGTTTCAGACCATTCATAGGGTTGTTGTACTGTGACCTTTGACCTGCAGATACTCTGTGGCTTCACGTGCGCTCCATGGGCCAGTGGACCAACCGTCTATATGAGTACTTCAGAAAGACGGAGAGCCAGGACCTTCATCCCAAGAGTCTGACCACGAGTCTGAGGAGGCGCCGGCAGCAGGAGAAGGTCAGCGAGGAACGTCTGGGGAACGTCTGCCTGCAGAAACTTAAAGTTCTCTGTATGTTTCCAGAAGGACGACATGTTCAACTCCTCTGACGCCATCAGAGCCGTGGCGTCCAACAAGGACGACTCCATCGAGCTGACCTTGTTCCGTCAAAATGGCTCGGAGTCTGGAGCAGGTGCAGCTTCTGGGTCTGGGTCTCAGGACCCCCCAAAGCAGCCTCTGTGTGAGCCGGGGCCAGCAGAAAGAGGAGAGGCCATCCAACTCAGAGAGGTGTTGATTGAAACGTAAAATAAAGTTGATAACAATAAAAGAACATATCATCCTCTACAACATTTACTCCTTTTAGTCCTTTTTAAAATAAGTTTATACGATAACGTTTTCAAATTATGGTTCTGATTACTTCTTGTTTACCTGCAGATGTCAGCCAAGTTCAGTGAGAACCACAGATTCTGCAACATCAAGGTAAAGTTTTGTTAAAAACAAGACAATCTCCTGCAGCTCTACGTCCCTCTCTGCTGTGCTTTAGCTCTCTGTCTGACTGCAGAGGACCTGGGTCACCATGGCAACTATAGAAGTGATTGACAGGAGTCACTGACTCTGATTGCTTGTTTTAAATCAGGAGGTTGATCCAGTTGAAGCTGATTTTCTCTCAGGTTTTCTTCGGTCATATTTCAGAGTCCATGAAGCTACAGGTCCACTGAGAACCTTCTCAGGTGGTTCTGAGCGGGTCTGTTTTATGTGTCAGTGCTACGTAGATGGACCGTATGGGACCCCGACACGGCAGATCTTCGCCTCTGAACACGCCGTCCTAATCGGAGCAGGAATCGGCATCACACCCTTCGCCTCGATCCTGCAGAGCATCATGTACCGGTTAGATCCTGGTCCACGTCCAAAACCACTTCATTTGTATATCTATTGTTTTTCCCACAAATATCAACATCTTTACACAATTGCATCATAAAAAACACTGTTTACTTTTCTAACAACCAAATAATATCTGTTTCAAATACTGTACTGTATGATGGCAGCAGGGACAATTAAATTCTTTTCTGATGCTCACCACATGATGAAAGTAGCCTGACCTGTGTGTCTGTTTGTTTGTTTGTTTATTTTTCTGTCTGTCTCAGGTACCGGATGAGGAAGCACCACTGTCCCAGCTGTAACTACTCGTGGTGTGAAAACATTAAAGACAGCGACATGAAGCTGCGTAAAGTAAGAGCCCGGCGTCCTTCGGCATCTATGTTCCATCGTCTGACCCGTCAGAACCGAACTGTTTTCTCCCTGCAGGTCGACTTCATCTGGATCAACCGGGACCAGAAGGCCTTTGAGTGGTTCGTCAGCCTGCTGACCAAACTGGAGCTGGACCAGGCTGACGAGGAGCCCGAAGGTGGACCAGCTTCCTCAGTTACAATTACAAAAACCGACGAGTCTCGAGTTCTAAAACAAACTTTAAATAAAGGCCTAGCATTCTCATCCACCACATAAACAGTTAACTGTGGCGGCCATCTTTAATTGGTTTGACTTTGAAGGTTATCAGCTATAGACACCCCCAGTGATTATTTTCTAAAGGTTTCATTAAAAATATGTCCAGTGGTTCATGAGACACGAGCTGAATCCTTTATTTCTAAACATCTGATTTTGAATCTTGATTTCAGAACAGCTGATTTCAGACAGACTTTTTGATTTTCTGATTCTTCAGGTCGCTTCCTGGAGATGCACATGTACATGACGTCCGCGCTCAGTAAGAATGACATGAAGGCCATCGGCCTACAGATGGCGCTCGACCTGCTGGCCAAGAAGGAGGAGAAGGACTCCATCACGGGCCTGAGAACCAGAACCCAGCCTGGCCGACCCCAGTGGGAGAAGGTAGGACTTCAGTCATCTATCCTCTGATGGGTCCGAACTGCTGCCACCTCTGGACCATATTGGTTAATGGTGTGTTGTGTGTCTTTGTGTCTTGCAGGTGTTTCAGAAACTGTCTCAGGAGAATAAAGGGAAAGTTCATGTATTTTACTGTGGTGCTCCATCTCTGGCCAAAGCCATCAAAGCTCAGTGTGAAAACTTTGGCTTCAGCTTCTACAAAGAAAACTTCTGAGGACGCCATCTACTGTTGCTTGTGTTTTTATATCGTTATGGGTACCAACAACAGACAGATCGCAAAGTCCTGAGGTCCGGACTGCTTGTTACGAGTCCAAAAGAGTTTCTGTGGGTTTAACATTAGTTTTAGTGTGAAGTTGCAGGTCGTGTCTCACCAGGCTGCATCTCTTCAGGGTATGCTGGTGAAGATTCTCAGTTTTTTTGATATCTTCAGGATGAGTCCTGTGAAATTCTGGTTTTAGGGCTGGATGTTTATGTGATGATTAGAGTAACGACTAATGGACAACAGAGCCAGCAGCGTGTCAGTAAAATATCACCCGCTTTATATTTCTGACAACAACACTCGGTTGTTTTAAATTGTGTTTAAAATGTTTTCAGAATTAAACAGAAAAGTAATGGAATCATGAACCAAAACTATCCCGGTCAGTCCTTCTCGTTTCAGCTCATTTGTGCTTCCTGTCAGCTGGAATTCTTTAATAAAAACTGTTAATCTTCATCAGTCAGACTGCAGTTCTGTCAAAGACCAGCTGGCAGGTCTGTCCTGCAGGACGGAGTCTCGCTTGTTCCGTTTCCAGTAGAAATCTCTCTTTGGACTGGTTTAACTTAAAACAAAACTCCTGTGGACACTTGTTAAGAATGTTAAAACGTATTGTTTTTTACTTTAGAATCTATTGAGAAAAGGCTGAATTGTAGATGTAGTTGATGTTTTTGTTTTATTTCTGGCTTTGGGCCCAAGTTAACTTTTAGCCATTAATAAACCACAAGCCTCATAGTTATTTTATTAATTTAAACTCTTTTACCCAGCTTGTGTCCGGCATGGTGTGTTTTAAATTAATCTTTGTGTTTTTAAATCCAACACTGAGTTAAGAACCAACAGTCATGCTATCAGCACCCACATCTATCTGTTCAATAAACAAACTCAGATGTATAGAAAATAAAAAGATCAAGAATTTTTAAAAATGTGTTGTGGAAAGTGAACTGTTTGCAATCATTGTTAGACTCTTCCTGCTTCCATCAGTTATATTAATCCAGTTTATTTGAATGTTTATGACCATTAGATTTGGAACAAAAACATGACTTATTTATCTCCTTTGTAGGGATCATTTGATATGAACCGTCTAATCATCTATGATATATGTTGTTTTATTTTAATAAACCTTTGAGTAATCCTATTTTTTTCTACACACTATGCTTTTATTGTTTGGGTGTTTCATTAAAGCTGCGGTTTTATTTAATTTTTTTGGTTGCACAAACCTGTACGGAGCCCTGTAAGAACCCTAAAGGAAAAAAGTTATTGCATAGAGCAACCCTTTTGTGTGTCTCGCCCAGGGCTTAATCGATCGATGCCATAACGCAAATGGTGGGCGAGCCGGTTGTGCGGCGGATGAAGTAGAATGCTATTTCCCATATTTTGGTGTAGCCTATTTTAACAGATTGTTAAACATCTACGTTTACCTACACTTGATTAAATTACTATTTTAAAGTGCAACAACAGGTTGTGTGTGTGAATAGGGCAGCTCCGATACTGTTAAGCGTCCTCCCTCCCACACACTTCATGTTTCTGAGCTGAACTCTTCTCTGCTGACTTCATTGCTGCGTTGTTGCTCCTGCTGCTCCAATCTCAATTACGACTGCCTTCTTGGTTGTCCAACTAAGAAAGATCCATCCATTTATTTTATGAAAGTAAATTGGACTGTCTTTTCAACATTTTGATTGCTGTTATTTTGACAAATTAGTGCCGTTGTTTTGATACGTACTTAATGTGAATAATACACGTCAAACATTTCTCTTGTTTTTTTTTTTTATTTTTTATTTTTTAACTTTTTTTCATTTATTATGTCTGAAAGTATGCGTGAGTTCACATCAGCAGTTGTGCATGCTCTGTAGAGCTGTCTGTAGACGCTCCTGTGCGTAAGGTATGGCAACCCAAATGGCCCATTAATAGCCACTTTTACCATTGGTCTGGCTATTAATGGGACACTTGGCTTGCCATATAATGAAGAGTGAAGACCCATCTCTGCGGGACATGCCGTCCACGTCTCTGCTGGGCATGAGCGTGTGCATGAGCTGGTGTGCCATGCTGCAGCTGTAATATCCACTCCACAGACTGGGCAACATCTCCTCTCATTGTATTTTTAATAAATAATCTAAATAAAAATGTGCAATGACTTTGGACTTTTAGGGGCAGAGAGTTGTCGGATCCGAGCAAACAGTTGCTTAAACATCTACGTTTACCTACACTTGATTAAATTACTATTTTAAAGTGCAACAACAGGTTATACATGCACCCAGTGAAAATGAGAGTTCTCAGATCTTGTTCCGACAGGATCTGGCTCAAATTAAGCACTGGTCTCTTCTGTCCTCTCTAACCCCAGCCACTTGTGGTAGACGGCTGCCCATCCTGATCCTGGTTCTGGTTTTGCTGGAGGGTTCTTCCTGTTAAAGTGAGTTCTTCCTTTACACTGTTGCCTGTGCGCCATTCAAGATGGGAGGTTGCAAAAAAAGTGGAGATTGTATGCAATCTACTGACTTCCTTATACAATAACATTTAAATTTTTGGCATTTTTTTAAATGCATCTAAATGTTTTTGTACAGAGACCTGAGACATTTGTTGTGCACTGACGCTATATGAATAAACAATTCAATATACCGTACTGCAGTATATACAGTGTTTACTTTAGTCATACTTTAATGCCCATCAGATGGAAGTTGGGCAATCTGTGTGAAAGGAACAAGGATCATTGTTTAGTGCTTCAGCTCTAAATGTGACTTTTATTTGGTGCAGACTTAAGATCTACTTCCTTGCTCACACAAAGACAACAGACTGTCCTGGTTCAACCCTGAGACATAAGGAACTAATAAATTTTGGCGTGTTAAGTACATAACAGCTCACTCTTGTCACTCATGCATTCAGCATCACACACTGTGTGCAACCTAAAAAGTATGCAAAAACTACTGCAAAACATTTTCTAGGAAACTCAAAACTTGTTCAATTCAAAATGACTGCAAACATAAAACCATATTGAGGGAATGCAAAATTATTGCAAGGGAACACAATAAGTATTGCAAGGGAATGTATAAGGGAACACATACAGAAACTATTATAGGGACATAAACATTGCAAGGGAACTGTATTTTTTCTGACACAGCACTCATGTGGCTCCGTACACTACAATTTAAACCATTTGAATAAATTTTTGTTTTCAGGATTTGCACTCGATACAAGAGCAGCTTTTAGATGTTGAAAAATAACTATTTTTCCGAGTTCAATAATATCAGTATCCTAGCAAAATTATCGCAACGTTGGTATTACCGAAAGGATATTTTTAAACTTGTTTTCTATGCTTTTAAGTAAAACATTCCACTTGTTTTGTGCCACTTGGAGTTTGGTGTCACTCGGCGCTCTGTTAATAATCCTGCGTTAGCCGCTAGTTAGCTGCTAGCTAGTTACGCAGCAGCTCACTGTCTTCGGTCAGCTAATCAAACATCGGATCAAAGCCCGACAAAATTCAGTGGTTGTTAGTTTTTCCTGGCCTAAAATGAATTTTAGCCGTTTATTTCAGCCGTCGGTGCTCAGCAGAAGAACAGTAAGACGCGGATGTTTCCGTCAAACGGTTTAACAAGGTTCGTTTGCGGCCCCATTTCCCGTTTTTGGACGACTAGCTTCTCAGCTAATCGAGGATAGTCTGTTAGCATCGACTGATGGTGGAGCTTCGGAGCCGCTGGTAAAAAAAAAAAAAAAGGTACGTGTAAATATTTGCGACTAAAATACGGATTTTTCCATCTACATACACAAAATATACATATTAAGTATTGGATTTTATAATATATGAGTCAAACTATTGGAGTTTAACACGATTTGACTTGTAGCCGAGCTCCTTCCTTCTTCCAGGGTTTTTCACTTTCTGCCAACCAAGTATCGGCGGTTTAAATATAGAATTTTATATTCGCGTTTTAAAATTTTCCTGTAAATAACATGTTTACTACTGATGTAGATTAGTAATAATCTATAATCCGTTAATAAGTTAAGGCTTGTGGCAACATGAATGTAATGGTTAGCCTTTAAAACAAGCCACCATCACCAGATTAACATGTTGTGGGTTAGTTAGGCTAAAGGAAGGTTAGTTTAATGTTAAGGGAGTGCTGGTTAGGTTAAAGGAAGGTTAGTTAAAGTTGAGAAAGGTTATGAGAATTAGTTAAAGGTTAGAGGAGGGTTAGTTAAATGCCAGAAAATGGTTAGTCAGGGTTAAGGAGAGTTGATTAAAGGTTAGAGAAGGGTTACCATAGTTAGGTTACAGGAAGTGTAGTTAAAGGTTAAAGAAATGTTATGTAGGTTAAAAGAGGGTTAGCTAAAACTTAGAGAATGTTAGTCAGGTCAAAGACAGGTTAACAGGGTTGGAAATGTCAGAAAATGGTTAGTTAGGTTAAAGGTTAGAGAAGGGTTAAGGAGAGTTGATCAAAGGTTAGAGAAGGGTTACCATAGTTAGGTTACAAGAAGGTTAGTTAAAGGTTAAAGAAGTGTTATTTAGGTTAAAAGAGGGTTAGCTAAAACTTAGAGAATGTTAGTCAGGTTAAAGACAGGTTAACAGAGGGTTAGTTAAATGTCAGAAAATGGTTAGTTAGGTTAAAGGTTAGTGAAGTGTTATTTAGGTTAAAGGAAGGTTAGTTAAATGTTAGAGAATGGTTTGTGGGGTTAAAGGAGGGTTAGTTAAATGTTTGAAAATGGTTGTTTAGGTTAAAAGAAGGTTAGTTAAAGGTTTGTGGTTCTGCTAAAACCAGGCTGTGTTTGGGTGAGCAGTTTGAATTAAACCTGGCTGTAGACTTTATTGTTAGTAAAGGAGCTCTTTGTGATGAACGCGTGAGTTTCTGATTACCGGTAAATTACCGGTAGGTTTTATTTTCATTCTTTCATGATGTTCACCCAGCCTTGGTTTTTTTTTGTGTGTAAAGTGTTTACAAAATATTCATGTTATCAGTTAAATGTTCAGATTTTGTAAAACAGATCTATAAGTACAGGTGTCATAATCTTGAGTTTTTTTTTTTTTTTTTTTTTAGATCTTTCAACAACAGGAAAGACACTTAAAGAACCAGACTCCTGTCAGTCAGTTAACAGTTAAAACTCTGTGAGTCAAAGACAAACCATAGACGCCTCTCGTTGATTTTACAAAAAGTTCACTTTCTGAGCCTTTTCCTCGGTGGAGATGTGAGATGTTCTGTTGTCCTGGCTCCACCTGAACATCAGCCTCTTTGTCTCGTCCCTTCATAGAGAAGACAAAATGCCCCACATTTTGTTTAGTAATATTTTTAATGAAATATTTAATTATTGTCTGATTGTCTATGAGTTTTAATGTGGGCCTTCTGGAGGAAGATCAATAATAAAATCTTGAGCATTCAGAGATGAATTTAAAGGTCCACTGACATGATATTTGAACTTTGCATAAAATGGCACAACATATATATCTTGTATGATTGAAGTATGT
>JARVGV010000002.1:8008550-8020176 GCA_031762435.1 Hypsolebias longignatus
AACGAAGTCCAGATGACATGATTCAACCTTTTTTGTTGTTATATACCTGGATGACTGAGAAAACAAACTTTGTGATAGAGACTGAGAGTTTTTTGTCCTCTGTCTCTGATCTGAAACCAGAGATCCAGTCTTTAAAAACTACAGTAGTGTTTGTTGTTTTGAGCTGTTTTTTTTCCCACAAGTTCAGAGTTGGTTTGTTTTACAGGGCGGGAGTGAGAGTTGGTTTACAGAGAGCAACGTGGCCATCGCCTCGCTGGCCTTCCACCCGACCGCTCAGCTGCTCCTCATCGCCACCAACAACGAGCTGCACTTCTGGGACTGGAGCCGTCCGGAACCGTTTGCTGTCGTGAAGACGGGCAGCGACACAGAGAGAGTGAGGTGGGTCAAAGATGGAGGGTGTCATCGTATTCGCACCGAGGCTGAGAGCCACAGGCAGTCAGAACGTCATGATTAAACCTTTACAACTTGAAACGCTTCAGACAATAAACAGGACATCATTTTGGAAAAATAAATTATTTTACTGAATCAAAACAGCGAAACAAGTTTTTTTTTTTTAGTTCGTGTTTTGCGCAGCAGGAAATTTAATTGATCTGATTTTAAAACAGTTGAATTTGAACACCAACAGGGTCTTGTTTTGTCTCATGAAGTTTGTTTGTGTTTAATATAGGTTGGTGAGGTTTGACCCTCTGGGTCACAACCTGCTCACAGCGATAGTGAACCCATCCAATCAGCAGGTGAGTTCTGTGTTCTGGTTCTGTGACTGACGTTCTGAGAGGTTTATGGCAACTATGGCAGTTGGATGCTTCTTTTCAGCTTCTCTTCATCTGAAGAGGTTTTTATTATCTTTTTCTTTTGTCCTGTACTCGTCCAGTTTAACCAGATTGCTTTAACTGTTCCTGTCTCCTCCGTTGCGCAGAGTGAAGAGGACTCAGAGGTTCCGATGGACAGCGTGGAGATGCCTCACTTCCGTCAGCGCTCCTTCCTGCCTTCCCAGCCGGTTCGCCGGACTCCCATTCTGCATAACTTCCTCCACATCTTATCATCTCGTGCGCCAGGGGCTCAGGGGAGTGTGGAGCAACAGCGGCCTCTCGCTGATACCGGTGGCAATATCGGGGAATCTCCTAGCGTGCCTCTGGCCCAGTACCCTGGCTCTGAACGTGGGCCCCCACTCCCAGGTTGCACCCAGCACCTGGGCCTGATGTGCTTGTGCAGCCGCTGCTCCGTCAGTCGGAACCCCTCTCTGGCTGCTTCCTCGGGGGTTCAGCCCGACCCCTCCTCGCTCTCCCCGGCCTCCACCTTCTCGTCGGCACGTACAGAGCCCAGACAGCCCTCATATCACCCATCCGCCTTCACCACCATCTACCAGAACACCAGCGCTTATCTCAACTCCGTCATCCCCAGCACCATGGAGCAGCTCTACAACCGCAGGCCGCCAACGGACTGGACCCGCAGCCTGCTGGGCATGAGGGACGGTGGGGTTGGACCAGCCATACTGCCCCCCAGGACTTCCTCCTCTTCCTCCGTCAGCCTCTTGTCCTATCTCCGGCAGCAGGACGGCTCGTCTCACTCCCCCGTCTACACATCTGCCACCGAGGGGCGAGGTTTCCCCCAGCAGGGAGATGCGGGGGCCCGAGATGCTGCTGGTACAAGTAGCGGCCACCACCCCTTCTGGGAGGGCTCGCGCGGCACCTCGGCCTCCTTCCGTAATGTCCTGCAGTGCAACCTGAGCCGCTACTTCCTGGAGATCGACCGTATCGACATTGACCCGACTCTGGGGGGCAGCGTGGGTGAGGGCGGCCAGGAGCCCAGCCAGGAGCTGCTGAACAACAACATGGACCCTGATAGACCGGGGCCGTCCTCTTCCTCCTCCTCTACCTCCCCAACAATCATCCACTACCAGCCTCCTCCTCCTCCTCCCCCCGCCTCCCATAGCTCGGAGAACATCGTTCCTCCTCCGGCCTCCCGGGGCCACCTGAACCGCTGCCGGGCCTGCCACAACCTGCTGACCTTCAACCATGACTCCCAGCGCTGGGAGCGCACCAACCAAGCCTCCTCCACCTCCGCCTCTGCTCCTGAGCCCCCCTCCTCTTCCTCCTCTTCTTCTCCTTACCCTCCAGCTGTGCCTCTCTGGCAGCCTGAGGACAGCAGGAGGACATTCGAAACTCAGACCCTGGACAGGAGGCTGGTTCCAGAGTCCAGTGAGCAGCCGCCACCCCCTCCAGTGGGAGGAGCAGCAACTGTGGCCTTCCCCATAGCCACGCCCACCAACCAGCCCAGCGAGCAGACGGTGGGCTTGGTGTACAACCACGATACGGCACAGTGGGAGAGGGTGTACCGGCAGGCCGCAACTGGCCGAACCACTGATCCACCGGAGGCCTTAAGCCAAGAAATGCCTGTTGACCCCCCAGACGAGGACTCCCTGAGGAGGTACGACCCATCTTCATCCTGTGAAACTTCACCATCAGCTGAAGAAACTGCTCTAATCATCCAGTGATGCGTTTCTCCACAGGCGTCTGCTGGAATCATCTCTGTTGTCGTTGTCTCGATACGACATGTCAGGATCCAGAGACCACCCCATCTACCCCGACCCGGCCAGGTACGCCCACACACCTGACCCACCCGACACTTTATTTACAGAAAACAGGTCTGTGTCAATCTGTTTAGTTCAGTTTCTATTAGCTTGTTAAATCTGCTGCTGTTATTAATAAAATATCTGATATTTTATGGACTTTATGCAGTTTAAATGTTTGAAGCGGAGACTTGGAGCTTCATGGTTGATTAAAGTCTTTATTATTTTAATCAGCGAGTTGAATTTCTGGCTTCAGCTCATATCTGCACCTGAAGACTGAAGTTTTATGAAACATCTCTTTTTTTGCCTTCAGACTTTCTCCAGCAGCGTACTATGCCCAGAGGATGATCCAGTACCTGTCAAGACGGGACAGCATCCGCCAGCGTTCTCTACGTTACCAGCAGAACCGCTTGCGGGCCATGTCCACTTCTTCTGACAGCCCAACTAGCAACCCGTCCAATTCAATGGACAACAGCGACGTGGACTTTGAGGAGCTGGAGTGAGTGTTCTTTTTTATTCATCTTTATGACCCAACTGGTGGGTTCTGTGTGGAAGTTGTTGGAGACGAGCTGTTTGGAGCGACGCAGCTGTTGCAACGACCGTTTGTAATGTCAGGAATTCGTTTTACCTGCAGCAGGTCTGAGTAACAGACCAGGAGACCAGACAGAGTTGATTTTTTTAATGTTCTGAGAGAAACCGTTCAAAAACCAACAGATGTTACTCACCAGAACAAATCAAAACCCCTGCAGCTTTGTGTCAGCAGACACAACTTTGTGTCTCCAACTAGTTTCCAACAGTCTTGAGCGCCTAAACTTCCTGTCAGAGCTCAGAACTTCAGTTCCCGTGAACCAATTGTTTCAAATCAGTTTTTAAAGTTGGTTTGATTGTTGCTGCTTGTTTTTCTGAAAGTTTTGCAACTTTTTGATCAAATCCAAAGCTGCACAGTTTTTCACAGCGTAACGTGTTTCTTTGACAGATGAAATTGTCCAGGCTGTCTCTGTCTTCTCAGCATTAAAGCTTCATGTTCTAAATATTTTTTGTTTTTATTTTGCAGTGATAATGGAGACAGGTCAAGACACCGGACGCCACGAAATGCCAGGATGTCTGCACCCTCGCTGGGTCGCTTCGTCCCTCGGTGAGGAGCTCAGTAGTCCTGCTGCAGAACATTTACTGCTGCTCAAATGCAGAACGATTTGGGTTTTTGTCTCACCTCTTTTCCTGTTGTCCTGCAGGCGTTTCCTCCTCCCAGAGTACCTGCCTTATGCCGGAATCTTTCATGAACGAGGGCAGCCCGGTCTGGCCACACACTCCTCTGTCAACAGAGTGCTTGCTGGTAAAATAAAAGGAACACACACACATACCAATCTCAGAAACAGCCCACAACTGAACCCTGCTGTTCTTCACTTTATTTTTCACTTTATCTTTCATAACTCCCATACTCTGAGTTTAAGTGAGAGTTTCTTACAAACGAAAATAAAGACTGGGGGGGTCGGAGGTGTTCTGTTGACAGGGCAGGGCGCCCTGCTTGAATATTTGTAGGAGAAGTACTGTATCCTATCAGAACATTGCAGGAGCGTAGGAAATCACACATCTTGAATATGTTGCTCCCATGCTCCACCCAGGACCACAGTATGCTGCCATGATGGAGTTTGCTGCAGAGGTTTTGTGCATACTCTGGATTATTATGGATTTATTGGATTATTATGGATTTATTGTGCTCTTAACACAAATAATGTGGAGCCAGGTGAGTTTCTGATACTCACATGAAGACTTCTTCAAACCCCTGCAGTAGGGCTGGGCCATAATGTGTCATTCATGATAATACCGGTAAAAAAAAAAAGCGTACCCGGGAATTTCATGGTATAAATACACCAGTGTTTCCCCTACCATTATACAAGCGGGGCACCATTTATCAAAAAAACTTCCTGTGCATCTAAGCCACTAGTGCAGCCTCTGAAAGTTGTTCAGCACAGGAGGGAAAATTGTTACGTGTAATGGGTCTGAAGCCTGATTCAGTGAATAGGTTTGTGTTCTTGAAGAAGAATCTGAAACTTGACAAATGATAACCAGCTAGATGACTGTTCTGATCAGCAGTCCTTTCAGGCAGCATTTCATTTGTTTTCAGCATTTGTCACAAGTTTTGTAAGTTCTACCTCATTGAAAGGCAACATATTTTTTGTTGTGTGTTACATTTATGCTTAACAGATCTTAAGCTTTTATTTAATTTACCATATTTTCTGCCGTACACGTCGCACCACCTTATAAGTTGCATCAGTCCAAATACGTCCAATAAAGTGAAAAATTCCATAAATATGTCACTTTGCCGTATAAGTCGCATCTATTATGCGTCACCGTTGACAACCCAGAAATGTGGTCTGGTGATGTGCCAAAAATCGATTGGCTGGCAAATGGCAGCCACGGGAGCGTGCACGGGAAGACTTTAACAAGAAATTTAACAAGAATTTAACAATTGAAAACAATTATTTGTTTGCTTGAAATTATAGTAAAGGTGTGTCTGTCTTAACTTTTGCTTAATTAATGCACTTTGTCGTCAAATCAGCTGCATTTCAAAAGCCGCTATGCGGGAGTAGGAGCTCGCAGAGGATCAAGTCGCTGCGCATTTATTTCTTCAAAATTTAACAAGATGGATGGATGTGGATCCAGTTGGTTTGACTTTTTTTTCTGTGCTCAGGGGCTTCCATCGGAGACGGTCAGTCTGCAGTCGCCAGCAACATCGCCAACACCACCTACCGCCTGCAGTGGTGGGACTTCACCAGGTTTGATCTGCCCGAGATCAGCAACGGTACGGCTGCTTTGCTGTTCCCTTTTCTGCTGATAATGAACTTTTTAGGGCTCTAAGATGGTATTAAACTGTTGTTCTTTCATCTCAAGATGTGAAGAAATCACAGTGCAAGAAAGAAATGTCTTCTAATAAAACTGCTGAACCTTTTTATCCTGCAAAGCTTTTTATAGCTCATCAGTTTGTTTCTGACTGCTGATTCAGAAAACTTTTTTGTTTCTGGGTCATCCTTTCTGATTCCTGTCACTGAATCCATCTGTGAACCTAAAGTCTGTAAAAGTTACAGAATCTTTCACACTAGTGTCACTGAGCTGCAACTGTCAGACTCAACAGCAGTGAGAAAATTTATATTTGTGACCAAGCGGCCTGCCAGTTTTTGAAAATCACAGCCTAGTTTTTTGTGCACGGCTTGTTAAACAGTATTCTGAGCTGTGCACGTTATGTCGTTACCACCTCCATCCACACGTACCAACGTTTGAAGACATCCTTAGAAATAACCAAACTCCATCAGCAGCTCAGTCAGAATCTAGTCTGCAGACGGTTTGGGTTGACGGGAGTTGCTTTGATCTCTTTTCCAGCTTCGGTCAACGTTCTGGTGCCAAACTGTAAAATCTACAACGACGCTAGCTGTGACATCTCTGCAGACGGTCAGCTGCTGGCAGTTTTCATTCCCAGCAGTCAGCGGGGTTTCCCTGACGAGGGCATCCTGGCCATCTACTCCCTGGCTCCGCATAACCTGGGAGAGATGCTCTACACCAAGAGATTTGGTTCGCTTTGACTCTTCAGCTTCCCAGAACTGAATTCAGTTTCAGACCCAGTTCCTAACGATGCTGTTCCCCCTCCTCCGCAGGTCCTAATGCCATCTCTGTCAGCCTGTCGCCGATGGGCTGCTATGTAATGGTGGGTCTGGCCTCCCGCAGGATCTTGCTGCATCCCACCACCGACCACATGGTGGCGCAAGTCTTCCGCCTGCAGCATCCGCATGGAGGAGAGACGTCCATGAGGGTGAGATGAGATGCACACACCTCGTTCTGTTCTGGTTCTGGTCAGTGTGTTCTGGAGTTTAGATTTAACCACATATAGGAACAAAAAAAAAAAAAAAACCTTCTGCTCATTCTTTGTAATAATTGTTAACCTTCAGGATGTTCCAACTTCTGCTCTTTATCTAAAAACAAAAATAAAATGTTTGTTTTTGTCTTGTTTGATTGGTGTTCAGATGGTTTTCAGCGTTGTTTACCCCATGGCTCCGGACCAGAGACGCCACGTCAGCATCAACTCGGCTCGCTGGCTCCCAGATCCAGCCATGGGTCTGGCTTACGGAACCAACAAGGGAGACCTGGTCATCTGTCGGCCCGTGTGAGTCTTTATGCTCTTGCCTCCTCTCTAACTGCTGTTTCCAGCATCACAATCACATCATGACTGGATCCTCTGAAGGAAGCAGCATTTAGTCTGAGTGAGCAAAGTTCCAGAGGAGGAGGAGGAGGAGGAGGATTGAGTTCACACCAGGGTGAGGTTGATCCGAGGATGTGGGAGGCTGCCGGACAGACCCAGTAAACCCAAACGCTCCTGGAGCCCATGCTTGACCACAGATGGAATTTATCAAACTACCATATTTTTTCGGACTATAAGGCGCACTTAAAATCCTTTAATTTTCTAAAAAACAAAAAATCAACAGTGAGCCTTATAATCCGGTGCGTCTTATGTATTAATTCTGGTTGTGCTTACTGACATCGAAGCTGTTTTCAAACCTTACAGTGAAACACATTTCTAATTGTTGGTGATTCTCAGACATTCAGGGGAGGACAGTACGAGGTGCAGACAGGAAATGTACTCTCATTTATTAAACGAAAATCTCACAAAGGTTACTGAAATGACTTGAAACTGACAAGTAATAAAACATTTTTTAAATGTACTAAAAGCTAACTAATGAAAATCAGTCATAGCTTTTGAATTTTATTTCAATAATTTACAGTATTTATTTATTTAAATATTGAAACTGGCCTTTAAAAATGTATTGTCCCCAAGAAAAGATCAAAACTAATCTGTCCACAGGGACATGTTCAACTCAGGTGCGTCCTGTAATCAGCATCTCAGGTGTCTTCAGCCTGACATCAGTCAGTCAGTCTGTTTAAAGGGTGACAGATAGTCACAGGGCTGTTTGGTGTCATGGTGTGTAACACAATGAACATAAGAAGCTGAGGACGCAGGAGCTCAGAAAGAAACAGCATGTTTAAGGTAAAGACCATCAGCAGCTTGATGTTCCTCTGACTACAACTGCACAGATTATGCAGAAGGTCCACAGTACTGAAGACAACCTCCCAGGACGGGTCCACAAGAGGAAAACTGAAGACAAACTGAAGAGACAGATATAATGAACAGAAACCAAAGAGACCAGAACAATTTCTAGAGGTTAGAGGTGAACTCCAAGGTCACAGGTCATGGGTCCTCCAACAAGATAATGACCTAAAGCACAACTAAAAACACCGGATTGGATCAGAACCAAACACTGGACTGTTCTGAAGTGACCGCCTGAGTCATGATCTCAATCCTGTTGAACATCTGTGGAAGGAGCTGAAACATCTGGAGAAGGAATCTTCAGACCTGAGACAGCTGCAGTAGTTTGATCATGAGGAGTGGGACCAGGTGGACCAGAACACCTGAAAACAGGTGGAACAGGACACCTGTCGTAAGGTGGTCCAGGACACCTGTGGACAGGTGGACCAGGACACTTGCGGACAGGTGGACCAGGACACTTGCGGACAGGTGGACCAGGACACCTGCGGACAGGTGCAGGAGTCTCAGAGTTGATTTTATGCAACAGAACATGAAGTTATTGTTCAATCCTTGATTAATTTTTAGTAGTTTGATTTTTCGAGCAGGGTGCCCCGCCCTGTCAAAAGAACCGAGCGCCCTGCCTAACGACCCCCACCTTAACTGCCAGCAATGATGTAGCGCTAAGCTAGTGGTCCACAATACAGATGTGTTAGCTAAAAAGCTACAGAGGTAGCGTTCCGTTTCCCTCACGCTGAGCCGTCTCCCACTGCCCCCACCCCTCGACAACAATCACAGAAAATGTGAGCGCCCTGCCAAGGCAAGTAAACCAGGGAAAACACCAAATTCCATTAAACTAAAATGAAAATAAAATAATTTCACTGGTTGATTTTATTTTTTCTTTGTTTAACTTGTCAGTTTCAAGTAATTTCAGTACGTCTGAGTTTTTATTAACAAAAGGAAAAAGACGATGAATGGACGGAACCAACAGATTTGTCTGCATCTGCATGTTTAGTTTAGGGAAACGTCACCTCATCTGTTGCTCCCTCTTTATGGAAAAGCCCAGGTTAATGTAGGTTTGCAGCTCTGATGTGTTGTTTTTTCTCTTGCTGTGCCTCCCCCTCCTCCCCCACTCCCCCCACAGTAATGTGATTTTCTTAATCAGCAGGAAGAGCATTAATTGGAAAAGACCCATTTAGAGCTTTAACGAGGTTTTGGTCTGAGTGATTCCACGAAGACGTCCCTCCTCCTCATGTGAAGCTTCCTGAATGGAAGTAAATTAACTGTGTGTGTTCTGTCCAGGTTCTATCGGAGCGACGGTGAGAGTCCAGCAGAGCCGAGCAGCGAGCCGTTATTCTCCGTCAACAACAGTGGAACCAGCCGGACCCGAGGTTCTGACAGACCAGGGTGAGACCTTTGTCCTGTGACATGAACTGTCGGTTCTGTTACAATAAAAACAAAGATGCTGTTCTTCAGTCGGACCTCTTCAGCTTTTGTTTTTGTCAAAAACACTGAGTTTAAATACAAATAATGTGACTAGTATGAAATTAAAGAGACAAGGATACAACTCTGTGGGAAGAAGAGTTTTTTTTTGTTTTTTTTTATCACTAAAGAGGAGTCCGTTTTAAACCCAACCTAAACTGAGATGTGATCCAGAACGTTTGGTCTTGGTCGGAATGGGTCTGAGTTCCAGAGGTTTGAACTCACTGAAAACTCTCTATGTTTCCTGGAAGTCGAAGCCTGTCGATGACTGGGGTTGGGAGCTGTTGGGTAGAAAACCCAGTCAGAACCACATTTTGATGTCTGACCCAGTTCTGGTCCAAATCAAAGAGTGACCACACAAAAACTGAAGGCTTAGTCTGTCTTCTTTTTTCTAAAGGACTTCCTGTGGACAGGACAGCTATTGGCTCAGTGAGCTGTCAGTTCAAAGCCAAGGATGCTGGGTAAATTTAGAAATCACTGTTTCCATGGAAACCAGACAAATGAGAGAGAAAGCAGATTAAAACCTTGTGATCAAAGTGCAACCTTTGAGATGTACCGTCAGTGTTTGCCTGGGGACAGGCCAAGATGCAGGAAGTTGACGCCAAGACCAGCGCCCCCTAGTTGCTGGTTCCAATACAGTAGCCCCGCCCCTCCGTGTAAACAAATCAGACATTTTTCTGACTAAAAAAAATAAAATTCACTTCAGACATCAGGCCAATCGTGTTCAAGTTTTGGATTTAGTTGATCCATTTAAATCTTACTGGCTGTTCAAATACTCAAGGCTTAAAGAAGCATGATGTTGGTCTGTGTTGGTGAGATTTATGAAAAACAGGATATTTATGAACAAAGACTAAATGGTTTTGCATGATGAGGAGCATACGTGTAATAAATTGCTCCACTTTACAAACCGTAAATTACAGTTAATTTACTGCTGATGTTATAAATAACTCATTTTATGAATGAATGCTCACCACCCACCTTATATGCCAAAATTTTAGTTCATCTTATGCTGACAAATGATTTACTAAAACAGACAAAAACATAATTTGACCTGATGGCAGCAGGTGATCAAAATAAAATAAAAAATGTAAAACTTGAGTGCCATTTTACAGTTTTATTACATATTTTCACTTCATTCTCCATTTCTTTTAGTTTTTCTATGTCTTAACTGAATTTGAAGATATCTCTTTTTTTTTAGATTATTTCTTGTGACATTGATTTGCCTAATTTTACTTTTACTAACCAACAAAGGATCTTGAAGTTTGTCCTCCCAGCTCTGTGCACTTGACGGTAAAGTTCTGAGTTTTACGATGTGGTTGACATGAAGAGGAGCTTCAATCAGAGGAAACATTTGTTTTTAATCTTTATGATCACAACGTGCTTCTGTTTCAGACCAAACCGCTCCGGCTGGAGGCTGGACAGGGACATGGGACTGATGAACGCCATTGGTCTTCAGCCCAGAAACCCTGCCCCTTCGGTGACATCACAAGGAACCCAGACGCCGATCGTCCAGCTGCAGAACGCAGAGACGCAGACGGAGAGGGACCTGTCGGAGACCAGCGTCTCCCAGGCGCCTCTGAGTAAGAATAATTTTCAGCCTCTGCCTCACTGGTGACCGTAAGAATGTGTCAGAACCTGAAACACATCCAGAACCTCCACGTCGAGCTGAAACCAGACATCTGATGTTTCCTCATTCAGATGCAGTTTGATGATCTTCATCAGATAAGATCCAGTTTCAAAATGAAGTATCAACTTAAATTTAATGATCATTAGATGGTCTGTTAATCTTCAGAGTATTTTTTCACTGAGAGGTCAGAGGTGGGATCAGCTGTCAATCACTTGTTAATAAATATAACCAATGTTGTATTTTAAGAGAAAACTGATGTTTCATTGTGGAAGAAAACTGTAAACAGAACCTGTCAAAGCCTTTTTTTTTTTGAGGGCTAGCAGGAGTAGAGCACGACCATGGTGTGTGTCCATGGGCAGGTTTGTGAACATCATCGTCCACCACTGGCTGTGGCTCCTAGACAGGCCCCATGGCCCACACCTGTTCCTTTTCTTACTCCACAAGGAAACATGGGAACCATCCCAAAATGCTGCAGTAAGTTTGCCAGCCCTGTAGGTGGCGCTGTGACGCAGCCAGGTAAGCCCACTACCAGGAAACAAGTTGTTTTTTTGTTTTTTTTTTACCAGGAAACGAGGTGTGGAACATAAAGCCTACACGCTGCGTGTAAAATGTAAACACGAGAAAAAGAAAAGATCTTGGTTTGAAGGTTAGAGGCGGGGCTATGACATCATCAAAAGCTTGCGTTCTGGTCATCTAAAAGACATTTTCAGACTTCATTCTTTAATCTGTTTTCTATTCACACTGTTTTGGGCTCCTAAGATGCTGTTTCCTTGTGGACGCATGGCTGGAATAAAACAATACAGTACAGGTCAACCCCGGTTTACGACCCTCTCGGTTTAAGTTTTTTCGCGTTTACGACCCGCCTCCCCAGTGACGT
>JARVGV010000002.1:8020276-8030464 GCA_031762435.1 Hypsolebias longignatus
CGTTTACGTTCGCCATGTGCGATCCATTTCGGTTTACGTTCAATTCGGTTTAAGTTCAGCCCGTAGGAACGGAACTCAAACGTAAACCGGGGTTGACCTGTATATAGAAAAGCCGTTCCTATGCGACAGCCCCTCAGTTCAGTAAGCAGTTGGTTCTGTTGGTTCTGGTAGATGTTAAACTGGGCCTTTGTGTGTGTCCTCAGACGTGCCTCCTGAAACTCCGTCTACGAGTCGAGCAGCTCAAGCGCCGCCGGAGACGTCTGAGAGCAGCAGAGTCCAGGACGGCGAGCAGCCCGAGACTTCAGCCGAGTCCAGCGCGTCTGCAGCTGGTTCCGGTAACTGTCTGAGGGTTCTGTGTAACTGTCTGAGGGTTCTGTGTAACTGTCTGAGGGTTCTGTGTAACTGTCAGAACTTTCTCGCCATATTCAGAAAAATAAAATTGCGTTTACTGTTTTGATTTTCTCCAAAAATGTTGTTTTGCTGTATTAAAGAGTTTTTAGGTTTACGATAGCTGAAACTTGTTGTTCCTCACAGGTCCGGCTGAGTCTGCGGAGTTCGGTTCTGGTGAAGATGCTCTGGCCCGGATCCGGCGGCTCATCGCAGAGGGCGGCATGACGGCGGTGGTCCAGCGGGAGCAGAGCACCACCATGGCGTCCATGGGCGGGTTCGGGAACAACATCATCGTCAGCCACCGGATCCACAGGGGTTCCCAGACGGGCCCTGGGGCCTCCAGGCCCGCGGCCGACCTGTCCTCGCAGCCCCATCCCCTCGCCCCGCCCATCTGGGGCCCCTCGGTGCTGCGGCCCCCACCGCCTCTGAACCTGTCGGTGCCGGTGGACATGGACGACGTGTTTGATGGAGGACAGACAGACGATGACTCCCTGCCGGGTCCTTCATCCTCCTCCCTGCTGCTCCCCTCCCCCCCCTCCTCATCATCATCCTCCTCCTCTCACAGCCTCCTTCCCAGCAGCGAGGGGGGGGCGAACAGTTACCCCGGCGACCCGTACAGCAGGTAGTCCTCTGATTGGCCGAGAGACACACGGTGCTCCTCAGAGCCTTAAAGAAATAGGTGCTGCTTTGACTCTGCACTGGGTCTCCCCCCTGGAAGAGAAGGGAGGTGACAAACCTGCCTCCCACCTCCTCCCACCTCCTCGCTCTTCATTAAAAATCTGGACCCAAACAAGATCATTCCACATTCCCCTCCAGGGCTGATCGATCCACTTTTAGTTTCCACACGATGAAGTGCCATCTTTTGAGGAGGGGAGGAAGAGGAGCGGGGTGGGGGGTCCTCACACATTTCCTGCACTCGGTGCTGTGAGACGTCGAACCTGATGTGAAGTCATGACCGGAGCGTTTTTGTATCGTATGTATATGTAAGTCTGAACCTAGGATGGGGGGCTGAAGGACGCCACTGCGTCCCATCGGGGTGAGGGGGGGACATTGGACATTAGAGGACAGTAACGAGCGCAGACTGAAGGCGAGGTGAGGCTGAACAAACCGAACCTGCTGCAGATCATCAAAGAGTTTTTAAAAAATCTGTTCATGAGGGGAGTCGTTCTCTGTCGGGGGCGGGGTTTGAGGGACATAAACTGTTACATGCCCCTCCCTCCTAAAAACACACAGTTGCACTACAGTGTGTTTGGTGCTACATGAGGCCTGAACAGGTGTGTGTGAGAGAGAGAGCGCACGTTTTTAATGAATGACTTTCATCCATCATGTGTGAACAAACTGTATTTATGTGTAAAAAAAACAAGATGGCCTCCTGATCCGATCTTGGTTTAATTTTCCTTCCAATGATCCAGACGTCCTGGAACCTGTTGGCGTGATCCGCCGGATCAGCAGTTCTCCAGACTTTCTGAAGATCCTTTTGTTTGGACTGTGGTTGCTTCTCAGTCGTCGTCGCTGCTTCTGTCTGAAAACTTAAAAAAGCAGATCCGTGACAGCAAAATCAGTTTTTCAGTCCTAAAATGCTGGAAGTCCTGTTTTATATGATACTCGAAATAAATCCTCTCAAGACCTGAACCAGGACCTGAGAGGTCCTTCATGTGACCGTCAAGGAAACCGCCTTGTTGGAGTGAGAATCCAGTTTTCTGTCAAGCTCCGGTATCGTTTGTGTTTTTCAGGTGAAGTGGGAGCTCGTGGAGTCTGAGCCGCTCAGATCAGTTTCTCTGGGAGTTGCGACCGTCGGAGACTAAATCCTGAACGTTTGAGTCGACGCTCGCGTCTTGTTTTCTGTGCACGGCTTCTAAACCGCTTTCTGTTCCGAGTGCACTGCAGAACTAAAGGAAACAGATTCGGACCAGTTTTTAATTTTTTTTTTTTTTTTTACCAGCCTGGTTTTTGGACCTGGATGTCTGCCTCAAGTTATGAGGAGTGGTGGTGCAGAGGTTAAATGTGGGTTTGTGATCGGAAGGTCGCCGGTTCAACTCCCCAGACTGACATCAAAATGTGGATGGAGAAGGTGGAACACCCACAACCTGCCTCCACCTTCATTTGCCCCACTTTGGGCCCTTGAGCAAGGCCCTAAACCTCAACCATCTGCTCCCCCAGGTTCCCTACATAGCATCTCTCTGCTCCACGCAGAGGGCTGTGGTAGCTCGGTGGTCTGTGGTGTCAGGAAAACAACCATCAAGTCTTCATGTGAGTTAGTGTGTCCCCTGAAGAAGGGAGCAGCTGGAAGAAGAAAAGATCTGTCGTCCTCGGGTGGTTTCTGTCAGGAGAGCTTCATGCAGGACTCAAAAACATTTCGGGACCTTTAGAGACTCCGTGAGTTCTGGTCCGACTCGGCTCCGGTTCCTCTACAGGTCGGAGTTTAGAACATTTTTCTGAAACTGGGAGGAAACACACTGAAAGTCTGGAGATCTGTTGATCCAGAACCACCAACGGCAAAGTCTGGATCATTGGAAAGTAGGATTGGATCAGTGGTTCCAAACAGACCTTGTTTCATGCGAAGCTGCTGCTGCTGACGGTTCTTTTCAAGCAGAATGGGTCGGGTCTTGGCGCTGCTTCTTTCAGCTTCAAAATATTAAAACTCAGTTTGACTTCTGCTCCTGGAGATGCCTCTTGATTGTCATCCAGAATACAGCTTGGACCAGGTTCTGGGACCAGTCCAGATCTTGTTCAGCTTTAAAACTCTTCAGAACCGGTCCGTTTTACCCACAGCAGTTTCGTCTCCTGAGGACAGGAGTCACGCCGTGTTTCAGCTGGTGAAGAATACGGGTTAAGTTACATACTGGTCACAACTGGTGCCGGTCCGAAAGCTGCTTCAGACACACTGAATGACGCAGCCAGAATCCACAAAGCATCATGGGAGTTTTTAATTAAACCTCTGCTGAAAATTTCAGGTTTAAAGGAAAAATAAACTTTGTTTGTTGGTTTAAGGAGCAGCTCAGCTAAACTCTGGATCTGGACCTGGTTCTGAAGAAGCAGCAAAAAGTGACGCAAAGGTCGTCCCAGTTTGATGTGGCAGATAGAACGACCCCGTTGGACCGGTTCTGATGGGTGTTCAGAAAGAGTACGAATCGGATCTTTAAAAAAAAAAAAAACGCAACAACTCAAACTAGTTTCTTGAGAGATCCATCAGATCAGACCCATCAGATCAGATCAGACCCAGCAGATCAGATCCATCAGATCAGACCCAGCTGATCAGATCCATCAGATCAGATCCAGCAGATCAGACCCAGCAGATCAGATCCATCAGATCAGACCCAGCAAATCAGACCTCCATCTTTTGGATTAAACCTGAACCGACTTTTCCTCCCAGACCCTGAGAGCTGGACCCACCTGAACACGCCCAGAGGTTCTGGAGCTGTCGGGTCCATGAAGCAGCAGCTGTGTGTTCAGAGACGAGTGCTCCTGATTTTACTTGATCACTGAACGTTTCAAACTGCAGTGTGTGTTTGTGTTTGTGTTTGTATGTTTTTTTCAGGCTGTGCAGTTAGGACCTGCAGGAACCGCCGTGTCATGGTCCGACTGGACTTGAGACGTGCTGTAGTTAAACCGTTTCTCCTGGTGGAGACTTCCTTCTTGTCGGGCCTCCTGTGTGTTGGACGTGACGACGCTCTGGAGTTGTACATTAAAGGTTCAGAGCACGACGACTGCTGCTGAGTTTGTCCTGCAGGAACGGGTTTTACACAACGTGAACATCCTGCAGGTTTCATTAGGATGAAACAGGAAATCCAGAGTTCTGTGTCTGATCTTAGAGTTCCTCCCTGAGGAGAGAGCGGTGATGAGGAGCATCAGAGACCTGTCAATCATCCTGCAGGTGAGTCTGTCCAGGTCAGATCCTGAGGCCCGTGTTGTCCTCACAGCACTTCATGAAGGTTTGAACTTGAGGAGTGCTAAATGTTTAAAAACTGCCTGAATTCAACAAAAGCTCCAGACAAACAAACTGGTGGTTCCGCTGTGGATCCTGGTGATCTTACTGCAAGAACTGCTGGACACGTCAGAAACAACTGAAAAACCAAACGTTTAGTTTGAAATGAGTGACTTTTAAACTTAAACAAAATGGAGAACATTCTGAAGAGTTCACACGATAGAATAAACCCCTGGAAGGAAGCGACGTTCGCTCTGCTGCTGTGCTGGACTGTCCACTGGAAGGATGATCTGGGATCAGCTGCAGGAGGCGGAGCTTGGACTCTGAAGATGAGGAGGGTCCACACCTTCCTCAGCTACTTATAAACAGCTGCTGATGGTAAAGATGATGAAGAAGAGGATGTGACGGTGGCACCGAGCGGCGGTAAGACGAAACCTTTAACTGCTGATAAAAATACTGACGGTTGATCACAGATCTGAGATCAGGAAAATGCTCAGCAAATTTCCCTTTACAGAAGATTAATTTATTAAAATTAACTTGAAGATTATTGTTTTATGCAGCAACACATAGAAAAGAAAAAATAAAATCTAATGGTTAAAAATGGCAAATTACAGAACGATAAGAGAAAAAGTTTTTCTTGACAGTACAAAATAATCTGTTCAGGAAGGATTCAGTAAATAAACATTAAAGTTTAGGGAAATAATGACATTTAAAAAATTATTTGGCAATATGGCAAAGAGTTTGTTTTATTGAATATAACTTTTCTGCAGCAGAAAATGTGTTCAGATTATCAGATTTATTTGTTTAATTTACTGTTTACTTTTATTGTTTATTTGCAAAGGTCATAAAGAAACTTACAGATCAGGTGTTTCTTCTGAATGTGCTGAAGTTTAAATATTGAGTGAATTCATCTTTGATGCTCATAAATATGGAAGCAGTAAAGTCTCATATTTCAAATTAAAACGGATTAATGGAAATGCTTTTTAGTTTCAAAATAAAGCTGCATGTTTTGACTCATTAATAAAATTTTAAATGAATAATCCAAACTGCATCTTCATTTTCGTCTTTAAGACTGCTCAATTTGTAAATTAATTAAAATGATAAAATAACATTTAACATTTAATTTTACTTTACTGCTTCCATGCATAAAACTTGTTTGTAAATAAATTTAAACAGATTAACTTCTTAACTTTAATAATCCAAGCCCAGAAAATTCTGCTATTTTTTTTTCTTCCTGGAAGCAGACAAAATAAAAATAAAATTTTAAAATATCTTCTACTGATCACCAACTACGACAAGATTAAAAACGGTGCAGAAAGAAGTCAAATTTACAAATATGATTTTTAATGTGCTTAAGATCAGGATCTGCTTCATCTTTGGAGCTTTAAAAATAACACGTCTCGTTCAAACTGATGCAGAGCTACTAGAACGTGTCGGTCAAGAACATCAGAGGTACAGCACCAGTTGAACAACTGGGAGATAAAGTTAGAGAAACCAGACTGAGATGGTTTGGACATGTCCAGAGGAGGAACAGTGGGTGTATTGGTAGAAGGATGTTAGAAATGCAGCTGCAGGAAAAGACAAAGAGGAGATGTATGGATGCAGTTAGAGAGGACGTGGAGGTAGTTGGAGTGAGATGGAGGAGGACTCACTGTGAAGACCCCCGAAGAGAGAAAAGTCGAAAGAAGTAGATAAAACAAACAGCTAACAGAAGAAATACAACTGAAGTCAGAGCTTGAAGATGGAGGAAGAAAGTACCAGAACATGAGCTCCAATCTTTAGGAACGTCAATGTTGCAGGTTTTTGTTTGTTTGTTTGTAGCTTAGTTATTGTTGTTGTTTTTAATCAGGACCAATTCAGTCATCCAGGCACTTCCTCAAAGCTTAAAGATCAAAACACGTGGACTTCAGTTCTGTAGCTGAAGATGGTTTTCTCAGATCAAACTGAACACAGTGGAGCTCCGAGCTTCAAACTGCCATATGCAGATTAAAATCCCTCCCCTCCCTTCTGAGGGTCATCAGGGTCTCAGTCTACTAGGATCTCCTCCCTGATGTCCGTCAGGCGGTGGTGGTGGTGGTGGTGGTGGTGGTGGTGGTGGTGGTGGTGGTGGTGGTGGTGGTGGTGGTGGTGGTGGTGTGGGTAATAACGCAGCTCAAATAGATTTTGAGCCGATGAAGGCAGATTATTTCAGACTATAAACTGAATGTATCCTTTAAAGTTCAGATTAGGGTAATCTAAGCGTGATGTGTTTGTTGTAGGGGACATGGGAGAGACTCCAGATCTCAACTCTTCTGATTGGCTCCGCCCATGCCCGAATGCCTCTTCCCACCCTTCAACCAGAGCCCCATATCCTTGGAACGCTGTTCAGCTGATCCTCATCGCCATGGTAACCGGCTCCCTGAGCGTGCTTACGGTCCTGGGCAACACGCTCGTCATCCTGTCCTTCAAAGTGAACCGTCACCTGCGGACGCTCAACAACTACTTCCTGCTGAGTCTGGCGGCGGCTGACCTGCTCATCGGCCTGATGTCCATGAACGTGTACACGCTGTACCAGCTGCGGGGCCACTGGCCCCTGGGGGCCCTGATCTGCGACATGTGGCTTGTCCTGGACTACGCGGTGAGCGGCGCTTCTGTTCTGAACCTGCTGCTCATCAGTCTGGACCGGTACCTCTGTCTGACGCGGCCTCTCAGCTACCCGGCGTGGCGGACAGGCCGCGTGGCCGGCCTGATGATTGGCGCTGCCTGGCTGCTGTCCTTCGCCTTGTGGACCCCCGCCATCCTGTGCTGGCAGCGAGTCGGGGGCCAGCGAGCCGTCCCAGATGGAACGTGTTACATTCAGCTACTGGCGAGCCCGGCCGTCACTCTGGGAACCACGCTGCCGTCCTTCTACCTGCCAGCACTGGTCATGATCGGACTCTACAGCCGCCTGTCGGCAGCAAGCCACCGCAGACTGAGCGCGCTCCAGGTGGAGCGGGGATCACTCCGGTCCCCCAGTCCCTCCACTAAAGACTTCCTCCTAAAACGGCGCAGCTGGGCAGCCAGCGACACAGGCTCAGAGCGGTCTCAGAGTTGGAGAAGAGCGTCCATGGTGGAGACGACGGACAACTGGAGACAACTGGTAGGTGCAGCTCACTTCCTGTTTGTGAGAACCGTTGAGCAGCAGACGCTTCGAGTGTGATGTCACTAACGTGACCCGTCTGTTTCCTCAGCAGCGTCCGTCTCGTGCCGCCTCGTACCACGCCGGAGACTCCAACAAGACAGAAGACGACTCCTTGTCCAACACCGGCCCCCATGGCGCGGCCTTCTCCTGTCCCAGCTTCACCTCGCAGGAGAGGAGACGGCGGCGTGTCATGGCGAGGGAGAGGAGGGTCACCAACACCATCCTGGCCATTGTGCTGGCCTTCATCCTCACCTGGACGCCGTACAACATCATGGCCATCATCGCCGCCTTCTGGCACGTCCAGATCCCCAATGCCCTGTGGGCCACCGGGTACTGGCTGTGCTACGTGAACAGCGCCATCAACCCTTGCTGCTACTCGCTGTGCAACGTCACATTCAGGAGAACCTTCTGCAGCCTTCTGCGCTGCCGCGGAGGGAAGCTGCGTTGATGCCGCCGCCGTTTCTTCAGGTTTCATCATTTAGTCGTGTCAGACTGAAGGATTTCAGCTTCAGACCCACATGAACCTGTTTTTTAATCAGTCACAGATTTGTCAACGTTCACCTGAATTTCATGCAACTTGCAATGAAAACGGACTTGTTGCCATGACAACACAGGTTCTCTCAATGTTTACAGAGTGGATAACAAACACAGAGAAAGAACTGACTTTGCAAGAGTTCCATCCTCCGATTTGTAAAGTGAAAACCTGCAGATACCCTGTCCTGATCCAAAACCCTGATCCTTCATGGGATCCAGACTTGGGTAGTGTACATGTGTTTTGTGGACTTGCAGAAGTCTTTTGACCGTGTTCGAGGTGCATTGTGGTGAGGGTCTCTATACAAGTGGTGCAAAAGTTCAGTTCACATTGCCGGCAGTGAGCCGGACCCCTTAAAGGTGAGAGTTGGGCTTTTCTCTGTTTCCCAGTGCAGCCAGGAGGTGGAGGGAGTCCGGTTCTGTTGGCATCATCGTGCCGTGATCTTCACTTCTTACCTGAGATGAGGATCAGCACCTCCAAATCTGAGGCCAAGGTCTTCAGTCAGAACAGGGTGGACTGTCCTCTGGGTTGGGGGTGAGGTGTTGCCTCATGTGGTGGACTCTGTTCCGGTCCATTGGGGTGAAGAGGGAGCTGAGCTGCAAGGAGACGCAATCTGTTTACCGGTCAGTCTACATTCCTACCCTCACCTGTGGTTCCGAACTGGGTAACGACTGAAAGGACTAGACCCTGGATCCAGGAGGTCTAAAGGAGTTCTCTGCAGAGTAGCTGGACTCTCTCTTGAGAAGTTCATTCTCCAGGAGAGACTCGGAGTAGAGCCGTTGCTCCTCCAAATCCAGACGAGCCAGCGAGGTGGTTCAGACATCTAGTCAGGAAGGACCCTGGACGCCTCCTTGGGGAGGTGTTCTGGACATGTCCAACTGGGAGGAGACCCTGGGAAACCCAGGACACGCTGGAGACTAAAAACATATTCGGAATATAATTCTGCAAAATGGCCTCACTGTCTTTAAGCTCCCTTTGGTCTTTCATAAATCACAGATGAAGCTGCCACGTCCTGCTCAGACTTGAGCTTTGAGCAGAACTCTGCTGGGCTGAAGCGGAGCGTGATGCATTAAATGCGTGTCGGACATTTCCCTTGTCATTTATTAGAATAAATTTACTCACTTTAGCTCTCCTCTTTTTGATTGACCTTTAAAACTTACTACTGTAGTCCCTCGAGTCTTTGCAGTTTGACTTTCGTAGTTTTTCTCAACACAACGTTTTACACTAAACACAGTTGGCAATGTGGAAAGACAGACCCCACCCCTCCTTTCTCTTGCTCTGCTGTGACAGACAGCCTCAGAAAGAGAAAGAGGGGTGGGGTCTGCATTTCCCCATTGCTACTGCTCAGGGAGCAGGGATGAAAAAAATGTAGAACATCGAAAAAAATGCTTAGGTGGAAAAATAAGAGTGAATTAGTTTTTAAAAAAAGAGTGGCTGAGCGCAGCTTACTCAGGTATAAGACAGAACCCCACCCCTTATTTCTGTTTCCAAAGCTGTCACAGCAGAGAAAAAGAAAGGAGGGGGCAGGGGGTCTTACTCCTGAGTGAGCTGCACAAGTGGCAGAGATAGTTTATTTAAAATAATCAAGTGTGACCCAGACTGTGGGCGGTCACAACTAATATCAGTTCATCACATTACTGAGCTGCAGCTTCATGGTTTTATTTATTTTCTTCATGTCGGTCAGCAGCACAGAGGCTCATCAGAGGTAGGCTGACTCCAACCCCCCCTTGCTGCCTTGTGTCTTCTGAACGGACTGAGGCAGCCAGAACATCTCAGTCCTGAACTGAGGCGTCTTTTGAATGAGGCTTATGTCTCAGCTGGTGTGGGGACATACTGGAGTCCTCCCACAAGATCTGGAAGAGGTGGCTGGACCTCCCTGCTCAAGCTGCCGCCCCCCGATGGATGGATGGACGAACACACATGATCATCCTCTTTTCATTGTGGCGGGTGATAAATGTCTGGATCAGGATCAGTGATTATTTGATATCAAGTAAAACAAACTGACAGTTTGGGTCTAAATTATGTGGGAAGAGTTTATATGTTATGTTAAGATGGATTTTACATTCAGCGTATCTGAAGTGGAAACAATCCAGTTAGTCTATTCATTTTTTTTTTTTTTTTCATTTGACCTTTATTTATCCAGGTTAGTCTCATTGAGCCACGAGAACTCATTTTCAAGAG
>JARVGV010000002.1:8121992-8136674 GCA_031762435.1 Hypsolebias longignatus
TTTTATTACTGAATATCATGTAATTAGTTTTATCTAGATTTAATGATAATTTATTAAGTTTAAACCAAGTTTGTATTTTGACAAATTCTGTCTTCATCAACTCCAACATCTGTTCTATATCTTTACCCAAACAAAAAATGTGGTATCATCTGCAAAAAGGACACATTTAAGTTTTTAAAACTCTTCTTCATCTTCCTCCCTCAGAAACTAGCCTTCATGGTGTCTTTGGGTCTCGTAACACACGATCACCTTGAAGGTGAGTGAAAGATGAAGCTGCTGGCACTTCACAAATACCTTCCTGCTCTGAAGCTCAAACTTTGTTTTCCTCACAGAGATTCAGAGTAAACGGCAGGAGAGGAAGAGGAGAACGACGGCCAACCCGGTGTACAGCGGCGCTGTGTTCGAGCCTGAGGTAGACCGCCAAAGAAACAAAACAAACTGGTCCTAAACGGATCAGAACCCAAACGTTTCTGCAGCAGACACGAGAGCTGACAGAAACAGTCTTTACACCAGTCTGTGTCTGAGATTCCATCAGCGTTATGTTCTGTTCAGATATCACTCAACAATGTGAAGTCCAACAGAACCGAACCGTTCCATGAGTCCTGAGCTCAGGTCATTGGATTTGTTCGGTTTCTAAGAAGTTTGATTGATTTACAGAACCTGTTTTTATACAAATGTACCGTATTTTTTGGCGTATAAGTCACAGTTTTTTGCCTAATTTGCGTGTCCTACAACTTATACGGCGAAGCGACGTATTTATGGATTTTTTCCCCCATATTTTTAGACCAATTTTTGGCTGAGATAGAGCAGTATCACTTTTGGCCATTAGGTGCGCTAAATGGCTCTCTAGGCTTTTGACGCTTACCAGTGTACCTGTACGGTGTACGGATTTTTAGAGCAAAAAAAGCCCTGCTGGTGATGGACAGCATGCGCGCTCACATCATGCTGCAATTTAAAGATCAAATTTAAGCGTTTAACTCATTCCTGTCCTCATCCTGGGAGGCTTGACAAAAGTGTTGCAGCCTCTGGACATTTCTGTGAACCAGAGCTTCAAAGCAGCTCTGCGCCGCCTTTAGGAGGAATGGCTGGTGGACGGCGTGCACAGCTTCACGGCTACAGGATGGAAGCGCCATGCGATGTTCCAGCAGGTCCTCGGATGGATCGATAAAGTGTGGACCACAGTCACTAAAGAAACCATCCAGTCGGGGTCAGAAAGGCCGAGATGTTAGATGGAGCTGCAGCTGGAGCTGACGTGAAGGAGGACTTCAACAGCCCCGGGGAGGAAGAGGAGGCAGTGCTGCATCACTTACCTCAGGAGTTGGCAGAACTCTTCGCCAGCGACACAGAGGATGAAGAATTCAACGGGTTTCAATAAAAAATTAAAATAAAATAAATAGGCGTTTCTGTCATCATTATGGGCGCGTGGGTGTGTAGTAATGTTAAAGCTGCTTTATTTTTTCTGTCATTTTGCCATGTTTTAACGTCAAAGTGCATTTATTAAGAAATGTTCAACTGAGACACACCTTTACTATAATGTCGAGCAAACAAATACGTAATTGTTTTTAGGTGTTTATCTTGTTAAAGTTCTAAGAAATGCGGAGGCTCATACAGCTGCGCGTGCACGCTTCGCTGCACCTCTCAGCAGCAGGTGAAGCTGGGTGAAGCAAAACTATTTTTGAAATTCAGCTTGTTTGACCATTACGTGCATTTATTAAGGAAAAGTTAAACTGAGACACACCTTTCCTATAATTTTCAGCAAACAAATAATTGTTTTGTGGCCTCCATTTGGTCACCACCTTTTGTTACCATGGAGACAGAGAAAGCCGGGTTAACATTTTCTGTTACCATGGGGACAGAGTAACACCTTCTGTTACCATGGAGACAGAGACAGGAGAGTTAACAATTGTTACCTTGGGGACAGAGAAAGGAAAGTTAATACCTTCTGTTACCATGGGGACAGAAACAGGAGTGTTAACACCTTCTGTTACCATGGAGACAGAGACAGGATAGTTGACACCTTCTGTTACCATGGAGACAGACAGGAGAGTTAACAACTTCTGTTAACATGGGGACAGAGACAGGAAAGTTAATACCTTCTGTTACCATGGGGACAGAGACAGGAGAGTTAACACCTGTTACCATGGAGACAGACAGGAGAGTTAACTTCTGTTACCATGAGGACAGAGACAGGAGAGTTAACAACTTGACAGAGACAGGAGAGTTAACAACTTATGTTACCATGGGGACAGAAACAGGGGAGTTAACACCTTCTGTTACCATGGAGACAGTCAGGAGAGTTAACACCTTCTGTTACCATGGAGACAGACAGGAGAGTTAACAACTTCTGTTACCATGAGGACAGAGACAGGAGAGTTAACAACTTCTGTTACCATGGGGACAGACAGGAGAGTTAACAACTTCTGTAATCATGGAGACAGAGACAGGAAAGTTAATACCTTCTGTTACCATGGGGACAGAGACAGGAAAGTTAATACCTTCTGTTACCATGGGGATAGAGACAGGAGGGTTAACACCTTCTGTTACCATGAGGACAGAGACAGGAGAGTTAACGCCTTCTGTTACCATGGAGACAGAGACAGGAGGGTTAACACCTTCTGTTACCATGGGGACAGAGACAGGAGGGTTAATGCCTTCTGTTACCATGGAGACAGAGACAGGAGAGTTAACACCTTCTCTTACCATGGAGACAGAGACAGGAGGGTTAACAACTTCTGTTACCGTGGAGACTAATACGTAACGGATAAAGTTACCGGTACATGCTGAGAATCTGATCCTGATTCAGTGGATCCTGATTTGGGCCATTTTCACTTGAAGCCTGAAGTTGTTTTTATTTTAACTGATTCAGTTCTAGAAAATAGTTATAATTTTTTTTTTGTTTGTTGATTGTTTGTTTTGCTTTTACAGTTTTGTTATTAAGAATTTTAATGTTTTTTTGTTTGTTTGTTTTTCAGAGGAAAAAGAGTGCAGTGAGTTACCTGAACAGCCCTTTGCACCAGGGGACCAGGAAGAGAGGTCTGTATGAAACAGTTGGTGTCAGAATCTGATTCAGGCTCAGTAGAAGCTGGTAGAAACTAGTTCAGATAAGGAGACGGCAGCAGTGAAGACTAATCTGCTCTAACAACCTGCTGTAAACTAGTCCTCCTCTCGTCTCCTTCCTGTCGCTTCATTTAAAACCACATATATGTTTGTTTACCTCATGAAACACGTCAGTGTCGTTCACTCACCACAGCGGATCAGTCCTCACACCTGGTTTAACCCTGAGCAGAAAGACATCCTGCAAACTGTAGGCTGTGTTCAGAACCGCACTAATCAGTCTTAAGTGTTCAGCATCTTGAGTGGAACCAGACGTGGAGGTCCAAACTGTAACAGGACTCACAGGAAGCTGCTTCTGTACACCTGAGAAACACCTGAAGGTCCAAGGTCATCCTCTGCCATGCTTCAGATATTCAGCAGTAACCATTTAAGCAGCTAACTGTTGTTTAACTTCGGGTCAGACCTTAACACACCTCCAGGTTCTCATCCCTGCTTGTGGCTCTTATTTCTGACAGGAAGCCGATTTTCGGACCCGTCCGTAACTCCACAGGCGTGTCGAACTTGTGGCTTCCGGTTTCCCCATTTGATCCACTTCCTGTTTGTTTTTTAACCTGCAGTCACTTTAAACCCGTGGTTCACATTTATTTATTGACTGTTTCTGACTATCACAACATAATAATCTATAACATCTCAGAACCAACCTGCAGAAATCTGAGACCCGGATATTAAGTTCTGATGAGGCCTGATGGATGCAGAGAGGCTCCTTTCAGAGGATTTCTCCTTGTTTTAACATTTCTTACAGACTGAAATGTAAAAACAGCCTCATGTCTGAATGTTGGTTGATCTCTGGTTTGTTTGATCAAGAATGTCAACTAATTTGTCAAAGTTAAGGCCCCACCCTGACGGGTCAGAACCTGGTATCAAACAGCCAATCAGAGTGATTTCCCTCTGCAGACTGAGTTAAAAGACAAACTAACCGTGTGTGTGAGACACCTGAGCAGGTGCCTGAGGTGTGTTGACCTCTGACCTCCAGCTTTAGTCTGCTGCACTAACACTGCTGTCTGTGCTTCTGACTCCTCCTCTTCCTCACTGCTCCCTGACTCATGCTAGCCAACGAAGACTCCCTTTCAAAGGTATGTCATTCAGACTGTTTGTTTTTGTCTTCTCCCCCCTCCATCTTTTTTTTTTTTTTTTTTTCTGTTTTCCGTCTTTGTCGTCTGTCTCATTTCACCCAGGTCGCCCACCCAAATACAGCAGCGTCTCGGAGCTGGGCAGCCTCACCCCGACCTCCCCCACCAGCCCCGTCCGTCCCCTCCCCCTGCCCAGCCCTAGCTCTGGGGATGTAAGTAACGATGGGGGAGACGGACAGCCCGTCACACACGGTCCTGTTGGCCCAGCAGCGCTGTCACTCATCCACACACACGTCCATGAGTTTGTTGTGTCCATGTGTTAGTCCTGACTCTTACAAAGTGAACAGCGTTCATCAGTAACTCACACACATGCTAACACACACACATCCATTGGAGCTCTAAAACCAGCTGATTAATAAACCTGATCACAGTTCCCCCTCCCCCCGCTCACCTTGGCCCATCTCATTCAGGGTGGGCAGGGCTCAGTTGGGCAGGGAAACTGATCTGGTCCAATTCTTCCTCGCAGGGAGACATCCACGAGGATTTCTGCACAGTGTGCAGGCGCAGTGGCCAGTTGCTCATGTGCGACACGTGTTCTCGTGTTTATCACCTGGATTGCCTGGACCCCCCCCTGAAAGCCATTCCTAAAGGCATGTGGATCTGTCCAAAATGTCAAGATCAGGTAACTGCAGCAGCTGAGACTGATCCAGAGTCAGGGGGAACTTCTAGCTGTGTTTAACTCTAGAAACTGCAGCTGTTCGACTGTTCAGTCCTTTGTAAGCAGACACATGATTCAGAAATGTTTTTTTTTTGTGCTTATGTCTCATCCATTGTGTCAGTTAGGATTAACATCTCACATCCATCCACTCCATTTCCTGTCCCCTATCAGTCCCACCGCAGCGTGGCGGCTAAACTCGACTTCTGTAAGTCTCTTCAGAGTCTCAGTCTGTGTGACACCTCTGAGCTTCTCTCTTCAGATCCTAAAAAAAGAAGAAGCCATCCCCTGGCCCGGCACGCTGGCCATCGTTCACTCTTACATTGCGTACAAAGAAGGTGACAACAGAGTCTTTTCCTTTCTGTCCAATGTCCCTGCGGTACCAAGGAGGACAGAGGGACTGAGGTTCTGTCTGGTTTTGTCTTTTAGCGAAAGAAGAGGAGAAGCAGAAGCTGATGAAGTGGAGTTCAGAGCTGAAGATGGAGCGCGAACAGCTGGAGCAGCGGGTCAAACAGCTCAGTAACTCCATAACGGTGAGGACGAGAAGAAAAGTTGTCTCAGGGAGAGGACGAAGCCTGAAGACTTGTCAGAATAAAGTCCAGTCTCCAATGGTTTTATTTACTTTAATTCTTGTTGAAGCAATGAAGAAGGAATCATTTTTTACTGACTGTTTTTATATTTAATTCCCCAAAAGGTGTTGGTTTGGTTTTCTGAAATGTTAGCAAAATATCTCATGAACCGCTGGACCACTCCTAGAGAATAAACATTGAATGCACGGATTCCCCTTGTCTTTTCTATTCAAGATGGCCGCCACAGTTCATTAACTTTAGCAGATGCTACGTTGGCGGTGACTCAGTCGTTCTTCCAGATACTGAGCTAAAAATATGTGTGGTAGTAACTGAGAGTCATCTTCAGCATGTGGATCTTGTGAGATTTCATAACGCTTACAAGATTTAATCAAAAAACAGTCTGAACCGCCTCATCACAGGTTCATTTGAAGTGTGTGCCCCTTCTGTCAACTCCGGCTGTTTTAAATGTTAAAACCAAATTAAGATGTGTTGTTTTAAATCTGACGTTGATTTTATTTCATTTTTATCAGAAATGCATGGAGACCAAAAACACCATCTTGGCTCGTCAGAAGGAGATGCAGCTCTCGCTGGACAAAGTGAAACACCTGATTCGCCTCATTCAAGCCTTCAACTTCAACCAGGCTCTGGCAGAGACGGACGGGAAGGTGGTTCGGGTCCAGGTCGGTCCTCAGATCGGTCCTCAAGTCGGTCTTCAGGTCGGTCTTCAAGTCGGTCCTCAAGTCGGCTCTGAAGCTGCTCCTGAAATCAACTCTGTGGAGAAGCTGAAGGCAGGCGGTGGCTCCTCGTTCAGCAGCAAACAGGAGGAGCAGACGGGGGGAGGCGCCAACTGTCAGCTCAACAGTACGATCCTGACTAACTGCCCCGGGGTCGGGGCTGGGGGTAAGGTAGAGCCTGGTGTCGGGGGTCAGGCAGAGACCGGTCTTCATGTGGAGGTCCAGTCCAAGCCTGAGACTGAAGTGGCTCCGCTGGCTGATATCCCCGTCACCACCACCAACGGCACGGCCGAGCCCGTGGGCTCCGAGCTAACGGGCGCCGAGCGCTGCCCCGCAGGAGGCTGCGCCGCCAACCCCACCTCCAACTCTGAGAACAAGATTGCTGCTGTCAGCCCTGCAGAGACGGCGGCGGAGGAGATGAACGACAGCAGCAGCAACAGTAAAACCTCAGAACCCTCCCAGCATCGTTTGCCAGCTCTCGTCTGCAGTTTGGACGATAAAAAGTAACGTTTGGTCTCTTCGGCTGCGGGAATTCAAACATATATATTACAAAAAAAAAAAGACTTTGCTTGCACCTTTAGGTGCCCTGAAGTTGCCAATTTGTATAAATGTTGTTCGTTTGCATCGTATTGTCAGACTGTGTCAATGGTAGATGTACAGCCCAAGTCACTTGACTCTGGGAAGCTGTTCCGCCCACCGAGCCAGGCGTCAGGACGCCTTCGTACCCGTGTCATCATGCCAATTAGTGATAGACGTCATGGTGGGACGCTCAAAGGGAGATTTAACTCATCATCACACCGGTGTGTGCCTGTTACAGGGGCCCCTGTGTTCTGTTGTGGGGCGGGTCCAAAGATGCCCGAGAACACGGAACCAAACATCTTTCAGGGGTAACTGGTCCAAGAAGCAGTGTTGTAATAGTTTGTGTACTAAAAAGAGAACCTGTTGGCGTTCTCGTCCCGTTAGACCTGATGGAACCAACGTTCTGATCTCCTCACCCTGAACCAAAGTCTCCATCAGTCCAAACAGGTCACCACTTAGAAAAAACAGAACTTTCATTCCCGGTCTGAAGGTCCAACAACAAAACCAACCTGGTGAAAGGCTTCAGTGTGCTTCGAACAGAATCGTCTAAAAAAAAAACCCAAGATTTATTTTACAGATGGTAGAAACAAAACGTAACTTCAGTCACTTCGTTAAGCATTTTAAGGAGGAATCTCACCGAGCCGTGTCCAAAACGTTCTCGGAGGTTCTGTTTTCTTCGGTTAGACTCAGTTCTCATTAAATTTGCTCTTAAATTAAATTTTCTCGTGCTGATGCCACGTTTCAAACCCAACTCCAGGTACTTCCATTTGAGTACTTGTTGATCCTGAGTAATAATAAATGCTGTTGCATTTCTTATCTACAAAGTATATTAAATCAGAGTTTAGTTTTGTGTTAACTCCTCAGACGAAGCCGGACGGAAACTGACTTTTCTAAAAGCTCCCGCCGACAATTGGGAAGCTCAGGCTCAGATCCAAAAACTCCCAGAATCCTCTTCTGCTTTCTGACAGACTGCAGCTTTGTCCTGTCGCTCAACGGAGAGGAGAACGTCCCGCAGCGTTTGAGTGGTATTGGTGTTATCAGAACGCTTTAACAGGACCAAGAACCCAGTAAACCATTTGGATGATACATATTTATTAAAATCGGGTCTAAGTCCACCAGTCTTCGTCACACAAGTGTTCTCCGGTGGATCAAATCATAAATATGGGAGGTGGGCAACAAAATAATGTTTGTGGCCAACAATACAATTTTAGAAACTGAACACGTAAAAACAGGAGTCAGTTTTCAACAGTTCGTTTTGGTCACTTGGTCGAGACTTTGAATCTTCCGCAGCCCGATGAGGTAGGACTGTTGTAAAAATCAAACAGGATTTTTTTACAAATGTAACTTCAACTCTAGATCCAGAACAGAGACAGTTCTGTTTTTACCAACGATCAGGAGTAAGACCCCGTACCTCCAAACAGGTCTTTGTCTCCGAGGCTGAAGCTCCTCCACGCTGCTCCTTCGAAGCACACTGACACCTTGAGGCAGACTCATCCGAATGCCCCGGAGCGCAGGCTGTGAGGACGCTGAACGTTGGGCCCGGCAGGTCCGGGGACGAGGCGGAACGGGCGCGGTAGCCTAACAGACGTGTTCAGTGGTGTCGGTCAAGTGTAGTGATTGAGATTTCATTCGTGTGTCAACTGTGAGCACTAAATGTGAAACTGCAATATTGCAAAGTCAACTCTCACAAACTCTATCTGGGCTGTGTTCGGTTTTGTTTTTGTTTTTTTTACGAGAAAAGATATTCAGGTCTTCCTAGTTTTCAGAACAAGTGCTTTCTGTTCCTGAACCTGCTGGACTGGCATCGACACAAAGACAAGTCCTCTCTTTTTTTCCAACGTTTCTCTTGAATTCTGAACTGCCAAAACGGTGTTGTATCCAAACTCATCAGGGACTCGTTCACTCACCGATCAAAGGTCAAACCGTTGGCGCCGTCGTGTGCAGATCCAGAAAATCGGACGCCCCCAGATTGAGACGGGAGAGCTGATCAAACGGTAACAGGAACTTGTTTCTGTCCTTAAACAGAGGGATTTGTTGTGGATCGTAACAACAAACCTGAGATTAAAGCACAAGCTTGCTGCATTACAAAGAAGTGCTGAAGAGCTTTTTGTACGGGAAATTCAAGTATGCATCTGTTTGCTGTCATGTGACTTGTCCCCACGTTGCCAATAATGTCCTCAGAGGGAAAACAAACCTCTGTCTGACACCAAGGCTCGAGTCCCGTCATAGTCGGACCGGAGGTGGGATGAGTCCGATGAACCGTGTTCTGGGATCTTGTGGTCCGGGTCAGCTCATTAACGGTGCCTCCGGCTGTGCTGTAGTTTTCTAACGTTGTGTTTACCGCTCCGGTCAGAGGGAGGATTTCAGAGCTGCAAGTGTTTTTGATCGGGTTTGTTTTTAGCACCAGTCCAGAACTTTGGTCCAGACTCAAACGTCGGCCGGTCCCCCAGAGGAGAACCTCGGGTTTGTCATCTGCCAGTATCTCACAGGGCTCGACTGTTAGAGGCTCGTTGGTGACGGAGTCTCCAAACGTTTGCAGGGTTCTCAGTTTTCTCCCGGGTCTCAGAGGTCCGCGATCTTTTCGCTAGAATTTTTAACTTTTCTTTTTTAAATATGTGCAACAGATTTTCTCACACAATAGCTGCAGAGTTGTTGCGAATAAATCTGCAACTAATGAATAATTTGGTCCGTTTTGTTTCTCGATTCAAAAACGAGCGTTTTGATCTGACTCTAGTTTTTACATATTTTCCCTCTTCCTGTTTTACCAGAGATCTGAAGCTCCATCGTCAAAGTTTTTTTTTAATGACTGTAGTTGATTATTAAAAGCTCTGTGTGCGGCCTGTTGACTTAATCGTTGCAGCTCGAGTCTTAAACTCGTCTCAGATTAATTTTTTTAATATAAATTAGAGCCTTTTCTGTTTTTTGACTCCTGCAGGAGCTCTCAAAGCATCAAATGTCACAGCTCAAATGTCCAGTTCTGGAAAACCACTCCAGTAACTGTCTGTTAACAAAACTGGTCCATCCAGTGCTGTCCTTCTCAACCACAAAATAACACACAAACGACTTGTGACCCCCAGATCTCGTCGGGTCAGCGGCTCAAACGGTAAATAAATAAGAACGTAATGACGACACAAACAATTAAACTCATATTACACCACCATTCATGACCGTTGTCTTTTGTAACCGTTACAGTAACGTTGGGGTCACAGGTCTGTTCCGCTCTTATTTTGTGGCCGAAAAGCTGAAGGCTTTTAGTACGAAGCGGGTCGAGGTTGATAATGTAATAATGTGTGAGCAAAACCAAAAACCAGCCGTGATTTTCAAAAACCGACCGCTCGGTCAGAACGATGGTGAAAAACCTGTTTAACGATTTTCCTCCCAGTTTTGAGTCTTGAGTTGCTTACCGGCCTCCAGCAGCTGCAGCCCAGTCAGATATTACTGCAAACATCTGTCTCTGTGTTTCAGAGTGAACCTCTGCTTGTGGGGACAATTTGTGTGTGTGTGTGGGGGGGGGGGGGGGTGTGCATAGCAATGGGTGACGCCAAATGAAGTCAGTGTCTTTATTTAACTTCATATCACGAGGACTGTTGTCTCAGCAGCATATCTGACCCCGGATCAGCTGTAAAAACTGCCTTCATTCAGAGAGTCCCAGGCTTGTTGGTGCGGTCTAGTTTCTTTGGTTCGGTCCGTGTGGTCCGGTTGGTTTGGTCCGTTCAAACACAGATGGATTGAAGGAACCAGAGTTGTGTCCATAGTGTCCCACTTTCCTTTAGAGATGTCGTTTGTTTTCTCCATCTGCTGCGTCCTCGGCGCGGATCTTGATGATGATGATGATATCGATGTCGTCGTTCTGAGCCGATCTGGTCTTGGTCCGGTTCCTCTCCGAGAGCTGGAGCACGTCCTCATGCAGACCAGACTTTCCCTCTGTACAGTAGGTACCTCGAGTGCCTTTTCTTCAAACAGCAGATAATATTTGTCTCTTGACTTGCACTGTGACTCGTAGAACCTTTCGGACCCTCCGGATAGAACCCGCCCGCCGCGCCTCGGCGCAAGTTCAGCTACATTTCATCCGAAGCCCTTCGACTCGACCAGATAGTGTTCTGTTGTTTTTTTCTAGAAGTTGCCTTAAATGTGTTTTTATTTCCTGTGGTGAACCGTTTATATTTATTTGGGGGACGGGGTGGGGGGGGTTCTGGCTCTGATCCATTTGCGATGCACTTTTAGTTTGATCAGTATTATCATCAGAGTCTTATCAGTCAGGAGCTGGTTTTATTTTGAAAATCCCAACCCTTTCATCTTCCTGTCTGTGGTTCTGTTTCAGAGGGAGGAGGTGGTTAATCGGGCCATCGGAGCGCGTTTCATCAGAACAAACGTAAAGAGCAACATCTGTGCACTCGCCTTTTTATGCAAGTTTTTATACCAGATGTGTGGACTTTTTTTTAAATATGCATTTGTTTCTGTTGTTTTTTATGTCAAACTCAAGTCACCTTTTTTCCTTTGAGCATCCTGGCATCTGATGCTGTGCACGTTGATGTGAGGAAACATCTTGTTGTTTTCTGGGCGGCTCTGAGGGCGCAGAACCTCCACGATCCAAAAACCAGGACTAAAACCCGACTGTTGAGCCTCTTTTGGGATTTTGTTTTGCGAGTGTTTGTGCCGTCTGGGCTCAGCGGGTCGGTGGTTTCACCCCCTGGGCTCAGCGGGTCGGTGGTTTTGGCTCCTTTTAGCTGAGCTTTTAGCTTGAACTCGTGCAGGCGGGCGGCGAGGGACCCGGGAAGTCGAAAATGTTCTATCGTCGAGGTCCGAAAGCAAACTTATCCAAAGAACACTACATTTGCTCGGAAGCCTCGGCGCCGCATATCACCCTGCGACCATGCTGCGTTCGAGGAGCGTTGGAGACGCCGCCGCTCTGCTCGTGGGTGGTTCCTGTGGGGCAGTTTGCTTTTCATCCTTCAGTTTTAAAGCGATCAAGTCATGATTGTGGCCTTCTAGTATTCTGTCGGTTCATGATGTTCACACGTCATTCCCGCTCATCCTGTCCGGATCCGATCGTAAGTTCGCAGCTTCGAACCTCATCCACAGCTGATTCCATCTGGGGGTGGGGGTGGGGGGGTTGAGTGCAAAAAATCTAAAAGAAAAAAAAAAACAATTACAAAAAAACGCAAAAGTCTTTTTTTCTATCTTCCATTTGGTGAGATGCATTGTAGCGATATGAATAAAGAAACACGTTCACCTGGTGTGCTGAATAATGTGTAAATTGGTAATTACACAATCTGAATATTTGTATAATTGTTTGTATTTTTTCATAATGATTTTGGAAAGGAATGTGTTTATTTTTTGACTTCTGTTCCAGATGTGTCTTCTGTTGGCCTGACATTGTGACTGGTCTGGTGGGATTCTTACCTCTGTATTGAGCCTCTTCTGTGATGAATTCTTTGTATGCAGTGTTTAGGAAATACTGTAGGGATCAAGGGGAGGAGTTGATATTAGGAGCATTTGATCAATTTGTATTTATTTATTTTATCATTTTGTTAATAAATTGTGAAAAGCACAACGTCTCCCGCCTTTGTTCTGAGTTTTATGTCCAGCACTTTTTTCATTCAAACTTTTTCACATGTTTACTTTGTCCACTTTGTGCTGTTTTTAAATTATTTCACTTTATTTACAAATTAAGGATGAGGATCAGTGCCTCCAAATCTGAGACCATGGTCCTGAACTGGAAGGACATGCTGGGTGTCTCTCAGCTGGTCTGGGGACACCTTGGAGTCCTGGAAGGAGGAGGTGGATGTGGAGAGAGATGGATGAACTCCCTGCTCAAGCTGCTGCCCCGGGACCTGCCGGTGTTTGTTTAGCTTTTAGCTGTTCTGTTGGGTTTAGCTTTCATCTATGATGCTAATTTTAGGTTTTAGTGACCTCTTAGCAAATCTTAGCTTACAGCTGTTTTTCTATTGACCTTTAAGCTTCAGTTTTGTTCATTTTATCTATTCCAGTTGTGTTTGTCTTATACAAGATTAACCACAACGAAATGCTCAGGATGAGACGAACCGATCTGAGCGACAGTTTAGCTTTTAGCTGCTGTTCTTTTGGAGGTGTATTTCAGCTACTGTCTGTCTAATTTTGGCTTTTTATTAATGTGAGACCATTTGTTTGACAACAGAAGCTTGGACCAAACTGGGTCCAAGAGGACCATGTTCCCAAACACAGCAGCTGATCTACAACAGAATGAAACAAATCGAACCAAGGACCAGTCAGTGTCCAGAACCTCTACCTGACTGAACCGGTGTAGTGGACCTTCAGAGAGCTGAGTGAAAACCTTAACGGTTGTGAGAAGAGTGGCCCAAAACAACTCCAGAACCATCAGAGAGACTGATGAAGTCCTATAGAGAACCGCTGATGGTTCTGGTAAGGTTCTAAAGCTGCTAGGATTGTTTTTTTTATTTTTAAGGTTTATAGGTTATAGTTTTTATAGATTATAGTTTAGTTTTTGTTAAAATATTGAGATTAAGTTCTGGTCCAGACCGGTTTGGGCTCAGGATTCTTCATATCCACCGCCTCAAGTAGTAACAGATTACAGTTGGTATTTTAGTAGATTACATCTGGATAGCCTAGATCAAATTATTAAAAAAAAAAAAAAAGTCACATGATGGTCTGTTTCATGATGAGAATACTTAATATTATAATTATTATTATAAATATGTAACACTAGATTTTATTGAGGGATGTGTTTCTAATAAAAGTGAATAAAGCCCATTTCCTAAAGACTTTGCCTATCGCCCGCCGGATTTTCATAAACGTTCAGAAATAACGGAATTCGTGATCTCACGTAGTCTCGCGAGATTCTCTCGATCCCATGTAATCCCGCGAGAATTTCTAACGGTGCTTTTCTACTTTAGTTTTCTTTTTTTTTTTTTAAATATGTGATAGTTTACTACTTTAGCCTATATGTAAATGAATCCACCTGACATAAAAAATAATCTTATCGATATGTGTCACCGTTTTTACATCTTTGAATAAAGGTGATGCAGTCTTTTTCAATCGACAGCAGAGTGGCGCAGCGGAAGCGTGCTGGGCCCATAACCCAGAGGTCGATGGATCGAAACCATCCTCTGCTATAGCTTTTCACCTTCTTTGTATAAATTTTAATTAAATGTCGACAGAAAAATACTTATTTTTATTTCTTGGGCCAAAAAAATGTGGATTTTGTTTTAAATTCTATAAAAACATTAATTTTATATTTCATTTAAAAAAATTGCCCCACAGAGCCACATTTTTATTTAATACAATTATTTCTGTTTTTGATGATGTGATGTGATGATATGATGTGATTTGTTTAGCTTTTTTACTTCGATATTTAAGTTTCATATACAGTATTTATATTTGTTAAGTTTAATTCCTGTAAATTTGCACTTGAAAGGCATTTGTTGCCATTGTTGCAACAAGGTTCTGTTTCTACAGAATGTTAGTATTATTATATTAATAGTACTGTATTTAGTTTTTAAATCTTAAATAAAAACGCAGGTTAACAAAAATCATTCACAGATGCATCAACAAACTAAGTGGATGAATCTGTCTCCTGATGAAAAAAACAAAAACATCTGGACTTCTGTTCTGAATTTGACGTTTTACCTCTCCATCTAGGAGGCTCGATCTAAATGTCTGGAGAGTTCCAGAACCTGGTTCCTGCATAAACGTACCTGGAGAGAAATATAACAGTCAGGAACCTGTAAGAAAGGTGGGAGTCGAGACTACAGTTTGTTTTTGACGACAGCTAGGTAGGTAGGTACGCTAGTGTGGATTCTCAGTCATCCAGGACATGATGAAATAAAATACAGGTCAACCCCGGTCTACGACCCTCCCGGTCTACGTTTTTTCGCGTATACGACCCGCCTCCCCAGTGACGT
>JARVGV010000002.1:8137119-8147430 GCA_031762435.1 Hypsolebias longignatus
CAGTTACATATAAATTGTTGTTTAAAATAAAGAAATCACAACTTTATAATGAAATTGTGTGTAATAGAATCATATAGGAATCAATCTTTCAAAAAAAAAAAAAAAATCAATTCCACTTAGGGGGTCCCCTAGTGGTCACGGGGCCCTAAGCAGCCGCTTATTTCGCCTATGCGTTGGGCGGGGCCTGAGACCGAGGTGTGGCCCACAGCAGGTGGGCGTGGACTTGAAGTTTTCAGTGTTGGCGCGAAGCGCAGGAGATATAAAGGGCGTAGCCTACTACTTACACAAATATGGCACTCAAGATGTGGATGATTTCAGGTGAGCCATGGGGAGCAGCAAATGTTGCGTGAGGAACTGCGAGAGCAGCTCTCACGACCTCCTCGGCAGGACGCTTCAAACCGGTCTGACTTTCCACTGTTTCCCCGCCTGGAGGACGAACGAAGGCGACTTCGTGTCCGAGCTGACGCGGCGGAGGAGAGCAGCGTGGCTGGCCGCGGTCGGCCGCAGCGACATCACGTTCACCCGCGTCCCGTCTTTCTGTAGAGTCTGCTCCCGTCATTTCCACTACGGTGAGGAGAAAGTGCTGCTGTAAATAATTCAAAATAAAGTCTTATATTACTGTGGACTTTATGAAAAAAGTATTCGCAGATACGTGAGGTGGCCGCCATCTTGCTCAGTGCTACTTCCAAAAAACAGGTCAATAACAGTTTATTTTTCTTATGTTAACTTGTTTGTTTCTTGCTAATGCCATTTTTCATTTAGTTTGTTTAAAAATAAACCTTTAAATGTTTTAAATTAATCAAGACTTGACAGTATTACTATAAATATGAGCGTTCTCCAAAGAGAAACATTTTGTTTCTGCGCGTCTATCTGCAGGTTTTGCACGGTGGTAGTTTACCATCTCGTGCAGGCTGCAGAATCGTGTCAGACTCAGGAAATAAACAAAACGTTGTGCGTTTTTACAGGAAAACCAGCTTTTGAGATGCTGGACTTGGATCCAGACTGGGTTCCGTCTCGACACCTTGGTGACGATGAAGAAAAGCCCAGAAAGAAGAGAAGCAGAGACGAGGACGGTGGGTGATAGCGTTTGATCTTAATATTTTTCAGGTTAAGTTCAGGTGTGACGCTGTTCAATGACCCTTCTCTGTTTGGGTTCAGATTGCGGTTTGAGTCTCAGGAGACCGGCGCAACCACCTCCTTGGAGGGAAGTAAAAACTGCTCTGCAGACTCTTCTGCAAGAAAAACCCAACATCTGTCAGCAGAACCAAGGAGAACCAAACAGCCGACCCGCTGAGACCAGGACCAGCTTCAGAGTAGGTCTCACAGAAATTTATTTTTCATTTGGGTGAAAACAGCCCGACGATGCTTGAATCTGTTCAAACCCATCAAGGACAGAACCGTTCTCTGGTTCTTCTGGGCTTTTACTGACCTTCACTGGTGTTCCAGGACTTCTTCAGGAACACTCTGGAGGCGTCCTTGGAGGCCTCCATCCAGTCCAGAGCTCAGTCCAAGAACCGGTCTTCGTTCACCGACAGCAAAGTGGAGCTGGACTTTAAGCTCCCGCCTCTGATCGGAGGACGGCTGACACGTGAAGATTCCGCGTCCTGCAGGAACTGTTCCCAGCTGCTGTGGAGGATTCGGGACCTGGAACACCAGCTGTTTCAGCTCGCCAGCAAACAGTACCATGAGAGTTTGAAGGCTTCGCTGACTTTGACCCAGCTGGACCAGGACCAGCAGAGTTTTAAAGAAGAGAGGGAGGCGTGTGACCGTAAGTCTGTGTTCTGATCTGTTCTGAACGTCTCTGTATTTTCTGTTCTGATGAACCCGTGTTCTGTCCTCACAGGGACGGGTCGTCTCTCACCCGGCGATGTGCGGGTCGATGACGATAACGCGGTTCTGGACTCAGATGGCTCCATCCAACGCAGCCCCGGTGCCGGGTTGCCCACGCCCCCGTTTCAGGCGGGAGTGGTTGGACACGTTCAAGTTCCTCCGGTACTCGCCATCCCGGAATGTCATGTGGTGCCAGGTGTGTCGGGTTTATGCCAACAGAGCCCACCAGAACCACCGCCTGGTCAAAGGGTCCAGCCTGATGAAGCACCGCAAAAGCATTTTTAATTTGGAGAGCATGAAGCGGAACTGGGCCAGTTCAGGTTCTGGTGTCTTAACCGAGCCCAGCGTTCAGATCATCTGAGTTGGAAAAGAAAAACGGTAAAAAAAAAGTTCATGTTTGTCAGAAAGTGAGAAAAGTTGGACAAAAATGTGTTTCCTGAACTTTGACCCTGATTGGATCAATCAGAACCAAACTGTCCAGAGAAGAGGTGGTTTCTTGTAGAACTAAAAACTAAAGTCCTGATTTATCTCCTGTGGTCATGTGACCACGTGTCATCACTTCCTGTTGTTTGAATGCTATTTCTACAGTTATACTTTTTTATCTGTCCATTTTCTTTACCCGCTTCATTTTTTGGGGGTCACAAGGAGGTGGGGGACACCTGGACAGGTCCAGAGTCCAAAGCAGGGACACCTGGGCAGGTCCTTAGTCCATTGCAAGGACAACTGGACAGGTCTGGAGTCCATAGCTGGGACACCTGGGCAGGTCCGTAGTCCATTGCAGGGGCACTGTGTTTTGGTTTATAGAGACGTTTGCTTCTTTAGCTAGTGTTTTCTAGTCTTTTTCTACTTCTAAATAGTGTTTTCTATTAGCTTCCAGCTAGCCTTTTGCTACTTTTAGCTAGTTTTATTTTTTTTTAGCTTCCAGCTAGCCTTTTGCTACTTTTAGCCATTTTTTTGTTTTTGTTTTTTAGCTTCTAGCTAGTCATTGATTTTCAGGTGTAAACTTCTGATGGGGTCAGACAGAACGGGTCAGTTCTGTCTGAAATGAACGATGGATGTTTTGAAAACAAACTGTTTCCATGGAAACCGTTGAATCTCAGCTGATGTTAACTGTCTGATCCAAACAACTCTGGTTTGTTCAGAACCAAACTTTGTCTCTTTGGAGCTGTCTGTTGATGCTGCTGTTTGTTTGTTTTTGTTTTGAAGTTCCGATGTTTGAAGTTCTGTTTGTTAACGCAGAAAATCTCAAATTTTTCTGATAACGTTTGGACTGGCCGGTTCATAAAAAAGCAGCAGAACCTGAAGAGAACCCGCGGTTCTTTTAACTATTTACAGTTTGTTAGAAAATCAAAATAAACAAAGAGCTGAGGGCTCGTGAAACTCTGGTTCTGGTCCTGGTCTTTGTTTTTGTCAAGTTCTGTTTATCTGCTGCTGAAGTTCTTTCAGGTTGATTAGTTCAGATTCATGAAGTTTTTAAAGAACCGAGCTGGGTCTGGTCGGGACCGAAGCCGCGACAAAGTCCAAAAACTGAAGTGGCTGCAGGGATTCTGCAGAACCGGATCAGGAACTGGACCAGAACAGTCCAGATCTTTGGAAGGAAAATGAGGACTAGACCCCAGTTCTGCATCGTAATTCAGTTCTAGAGCCAGGATACTGGGATGGGTCCAACCTGAACTGGATCATCCTTACAAAAATGGAACCAATACCCAGTCTGTCAAGTGACAGAACCGGACCTGGTCCAGATGAGACTGGCTTTAGGACGACCTGGTCCAAATGTGACCGGTTTTTGGACTGAACCTGTTCCGGATGAGACTGTTTTTAGGACTGGACCTGGTCAAGATGTGATTGATTTTTATTTATTTTTTAAATTTTATTTATTTATTTACAGTACTTGTTTTTGATCAGACGTGGTCTAGATGAGGCTTGATTTTTAAACTGGACCTGGTTCAGATGTGACTGTTTTTTGGACCGGACCTGGTTAAGGTGAGACTGAACTGGACCTGGTCAAGGTGAGACTGAAGACCGGACCTAGTCCGGATGCGACTGGTTTTTGGACCGGACCAGGTGAGACCGAACTGTACCTGGTAGATGTGACTGGTTTTTGGACCGGACCAGGTTTACTGTAGTTATGCCAAATCTTTCTGAACGTGGTTCTTTAAAGTTCAGCTGTTTCCGACCGGTTCGGAGTCAGAACCATAGATATGGTCAGAACAGCCCCTCGAAGGACTTTTATCTTGGCACAGCTACTTCCGCCGCCGATCTACGTCACTTCCTGTGATAAAAACATGGTGGCCACAGCTCGAAGGGGCGACTGAGTGGAAACCAAATTTTGACGCCAAACTTTGCAGCCTCGGAACCGGCAGCCAGAGAAGAGGGGACGGCAGCAGAACCGAGCCCGACCCGGAAGACACGGTCCGTGTCTCTCGCTGCGTCCCCGTGCGCGGTGGGTCCGAGTCGGTCAGTGGCCACCAGAACCACGAACCGGGCTCCTGAGTGGAGCGGGCAGATCTGAGTTCAGATCCGGGTTGTAGACTGGTTCGGTTCTCGGATGAAACTGGTTCTGGTCCAGATGATGAGGAGTTATTATAAGCCATCTGGTTCCGGTTCTGTCTGGAACCCAAAGAGGTTCGGATCTGCACAAACATGAAATAGTTTCAGAATGAGCCTCAGTTTTTATTAATAATCTAAAATAACAAACCCTGGTGTCATTAGTGTTTGTTATTGTTTGTTTACTTGGTTCTGAAACAGGGCCCGACCCACAAAGGATTCGGTTCCTGTACAGCAGATTAATAAATTCTAAATTCATGTTGAATATTTATAAATAAAAGTTTCTCTTCAGAAGCTTTAAAATAAAATACATATTTGACTTATGTGAGGAAACAGATCAAACCTGTTTTCTATTAATTTATGAAGGGAAGATGGACGAGCATGTAAAAATACCTTTGTTAGCAAAATATAACTTCACTTTTAGTTAGCATTTTGCTACTTTTATAGATATTGGTTTTTTATAGCATCTCGCTAGCTTTTTGCTACTTTTAGATAGTATTCCAATTAGCTTTTAGCTAACCCTTTGCTATTTTAGCTGGTGGTTTCAAGCTTTTAACTAGCCTTTTGCTGCTTTTAGCTAGCCTTTTGCTACTTTTAGCTGGTTTCAAGCTTTTAGCTAGCCTTATGCCGCTTTTAGCTAGTGCTTCAATTAGCTTTTGGCTAGCCTTTTGCTACTTCTGGATAGTGTTTTCTTATAGCATCTAGCTAGCTCTTTGCTACTTTTCGATAGTGGTTTCAATTAGCTTTTTTGCTAGCCCTTTGCTACTTTTAGCTAGTGTTTCATGTAGCTTTTAGCTAGCTCTTTGCTACTTTTCAATAGTGGTTTCAATTAGCTTTTTTAGCTAGCCCTTTGCTACTTTTAGCTGGTGGTTTCAACCTTTTAGCTATCCCTTTGCTGCTTTTAGCTAGTGTTACAGTTAGCTTTTAGCTAGCCTTTTGCTGTTTTTAGTTAGTGTTTCAATTAGCTTTTAGCTAGCCCTTTGCTACCTTTATATTAACAAAATATCTTGTCATTCAACAAAGAATAAACATCAATGAAATCAGTAGCACATCTGTTATTGAATAACGTTTGGAGTCAACCTGATTCAAGATGGCGGCCACAGCCAACCTGACGGTTACTCTGTTTTTCCACTTTTGCTCATGTTGAGCAATGTCTTGTTTCTTCTGGAGATAAAATAATTTTAGTTTAATTAAACACGTCTGAAGAATGCTTGTTTTATTTTGAAGCTCCAGCTCTGGTTTCCTGGGGTCTGAAGAAGTGTTAGACGCTGCAGTTCCACCCGTCTGACAGCGGGTGCTTCATGGAGCGGCCGTAACGCGTTCTGTTTGTTCCACAGATGTTCGTGACGAGGACGGCCTCCTGGGGTTCTGCAGACATGGTTCCACCATGAGCGAGGCCCCGTCAGACCAGTGGTGTGAGTTTCAGCTGGGAGCTTTTACTCTGAAGGAGGTTTTTGAACCTGAACTTGGCGAGTCAGCCAAACGCTTCACGTGTGTGTGTGTTTGTTTCCAGTCTGTGAAGCGTGTGAGGACTATTTCCAGGAGGAGTGTCCATCCCATGGGCCCCCGCTGATCATCCCCGACACGCCTGTGGCCCCCGGATCGGCCAACAGGGCGGCGCTCACCATCCCATCAGGCCTGGAGCTCCTCACCGAGGCAGAGGAGGTAGATGTCCGTTGCACAGATGACATCTTCCCTAAGGGGGTGGTTTTTGGTCCTTATGAAGGCGAGCTGGTGTCTAAAGACGAATCGTCCAGCTTCTCCTGGATCGTAAGTTCAACAGGTCTGACTCCTGGACCCGGTTCCTACAGGGCGTCCTCTCAAGGGTTTGTTTTTGCTGTTGGATGTTCCAGATTGTTGGTTTGAACGACACGTACAAGTCTGTCGACGGCGGCGATGAGACCAAAGCCAACTGGATGAGGTGAAGCTTCTTCCCGAAGATCATTTCTCACATCTTTCACCGGACCACAGCTGCTGAAGACGCAACGCTAGTCAGAAAATACAGGAATGTTCACTTGGAACTCAGGGAATAGATTGCGACATTCGTAGAACGTTCCTGTGAATAATGTGCAACACTGTCTTGCAGTTTAGTTACAATGTGTCTCAGTTTTGGTCAGTGCGCACTTGTTCAGGTGAGTGTGACTCGAGTGTTCGTGACCCTCAGGTTTGTCCGGACCTCGTCAGAGGACAGAGACAGGAACCTGACGGCGTTCCAACATGGTGGGAACATCTACTTCAGAGTCCGCAGGAGGCTGGAGGTCGGGGAGAGGCTGAGGGTTTGGTACAGTGACGACTACATCCGACGACTTCAGAGTGTGTCTCAGGACAGCATCGACCGCAACCTGGACTCAGGTGAAACGGCCAGGTGGTTCGTTAAACACAAGGTTTAGTCAGGATGAGCGAACAGAACGCCAGAAGGGCCAACTTCTAACAAGCATCTCTGATTCTGCGAATCAACGGGGAATAAACACAGATAAATGTATAGTTGGTTTGTTAAATTGCAGTGGTTCCCAACCCTGGTCCTTGAGGAACACCATCCTGCATGTTTTAGATGTTTCCCTGCTCCAACACCAGATTCAGTGATTGAATTACTTCATCAAGTTTTGTAAAGTCTGTTAATCACCCATTCATTCAACTCAGGTGTGTCAAAGCAGGGAAACAACTAAAGCATGCAGGATGGTGTTCCTCAGGGACCATGGTTGGGAACCACTGGGTTAGAGAACCAGATCTTTAGTCTTTAGCTGTAAAGTTTTTAGCTTTAACTTTCCTGTCTGCCTTCAGCTCTGCAGAACAAACTCAGTCCTGGAAAAGGACCCTATGAAGAGTCAGACGGCCAGCCGCCGGCCAAGAAGAAGAAGATTGACCTCATCTTCAAAGATGTTCTGGAAGCCTCTCTGGAGGACTGCAGTCTGTCCCGGTCTTCTCTTCTTGGTGAGAGTAAGCCTGGCCTTCAGCTGAAGGTGAAGGAGGAGAAGACCCAGCCCAGCACAGAACCCTCCACCTCCTTCTGCCCCAACTGTGTCAAACTGAAGAGGAGGATTCTGGAGCTGGAGGAGGAGCTCCTGCGTCTCAGAGGAGAACAGGGGGTCGTGATCGGTACCTTGACCTCTGGACAGATCCAGCCTGATCAGGCCGCTCCACATCCTGAGCAGGGCCCCATTAGTGATTTTCAAAATCGTATTTAGCTCAAATTTTCTTGTGCAACAAGTCTCTCAAATTAAAATCGTTGTGTTTTGTTAGAAAAATGTTGATTGTGTTTGTTTTTTTTAGGGATGGAGCACATGACACCGCCTCAGGTGGTTCTGGATGAAGATGACCCTGACGTGGATTCAGCCGATGAATCGATTACAGCCGACCTCATGATTTCTCCAGAGGACTCTTCGAAGCTTTTTCCCGGAGGAAGCAGACGCATTCGGCGCTTCAAGCAGGAGTGGCTGAAGAAGTTCTGGTTCCTTAGATACTCGCCGACCCTGAACGAGATGTGGTGCCACGTCTGCCGACAATACACCGTCCAGTCGTCTCGAACCTCAGCCTTCATCGTCGGCTCCAAGCAGTTCAAGATCCACACCATCAAGCTCCACAGCCAGAGCAACCTGCACAAGAAGTGTCTGCAGCTCTACAAGCTGCGAATGCACCCGGAGAAGACCGAGGAGATGTGCAGGAACATGACGCTGCTGTTCAACGCCGCGTACCACCTGGCCCTGGAGGGACGGGCCTTCTCCGACCTGCGTCCACTGGCGGAGCTGCTGAAGAAGTGCGAGCTCAAAGTGGTGGATCAGTACATGAATGAAGGCGACTGTCAGATCCTCGTCCACCACATCGCCCGAGCTTTGAAGGAAGATCTGACTGAGAAGATGCGCCTGTCTCCCTTTCTGAGCATCATAATGGACGTCCAAAGTGACGACTTTTTCTCAGATTTGGTGGCATTTTATGTCCAGTTCATAACCAATGAAGGACTCCCCAACACAGAGTTCCTGTCCCTGCAGAGACTGAGCATGGACGGTGTGGATGGGTATCTCCAGGTTATGGATCAAGCCTTCAGTCTGCTGGGTCTCAGGTTCCAGGACTCACTGGTAGTGGGTCTTGGAGTGGACGGCACCAACATCTCTTCAGGAATAAGAGCTAACCTGTACGTAGCTCTGCAGAAGACCTTTCCATGGATCCTCTGCCTTCCCATCATGATCCACCGTCCTCATCTGGAGGTTCTAGATGCCATCAGTGGGAAGGAGCTCTGCTGCCTTGAGGACCTGGAGAACAACCTCAAGCAGCTGCTCAGTTTTTATCGCTACTCTCCTCGAATGATGGCGGAGCTACGATCAACTGCACCAACACTGTCAGAGGAGGCCGAGTTCCTGGGAGACATCAGAGCCGTACGCTGGATTATAGGAGAGCCAAATGTCCTCAGTGCTCTCATCAAAGACTACCTCGAGGTCGTGGCCCACCTGAAGGAGATCAGCTGCCAAACTCAGAGGGCTGACGCTGCAGCCATCGCTCTCACGCTCCTCCAGTTTCTCCTGGACTACCAGTCTGTCAAGCTCATCTACTTCCTCCTGGACATCATAGCTGTTCTGTCCAGATTAGCCCTGGTTTTTCAAGGGGAGCACCTTCTGGCGTCGCAGGTGGAAGCCAAGATTGAGGCCGCAATTCAGGAGATCAACCAGCTGGTGGACTGCCCCGGTGAATATCTGCAGGAGTTCGAAGAAAACTTCAGAGAAAGTTTCAACGGTGTGGAGCTGAAGAATCTAAGAGTTGCAGAGTCTAAGTTTCAGTCCATCCGAGAAAAGATCTGCAACAGGAGTAAGGGGATCCTGTCTCAGAGGCTAGATCTGCAGAGCCGCTCCTTTTCCAAAGCCTGCAAGGTACTGGACCTGTCCAGCTGGCCTGACAGCCACGAAGACCTGCAAGCCTATGGCGAGGAGGAGATCCAGATCATTTCCAGCCACCTGGAGTCCATTCCTTCTGCCAGTCAGGAGGACCTGCCAGAGGCACAGAGCAGCCTGCTGGTGGAGTGGAAGAATCTGAAGGTGGACTACTACAGCATGAACGGTTTGAAGGAGCTCATCGGTCACATCTGCAGGTACAAGCAGCGCTTTCCACTTCTGAACAGGGCCATGCAGTTCGTCAGGGTCCTGCCCAGTTCCACAGCCTGCTGTGACAAAGGCCGAGGATCTCTGCAGAAGATGTGTAAGAACAACCGTTCCCGACTAACGCTGGAGCAGATGAACGATCTGCTCACGGTGGCCGTTAACGGGCCGCCCATTGGCTGCTTCGATGCAAAGCGGGCGTTGGACGGCTGGTTTGAGGAAAAATGCGGCAGCAGCTGCTCGCTCTCTGCCGAAGTGTTGAGCAGGACGTCTGTTGTGGATTAGAAACCGCTCCTGCACAACTCTGACGTCAACGCAGAGTCCTGCCCTGATGGCTTGAAGACGACCTGAAAGTAGAATCTGATTAAATCTACAACAGCTCACAATCACACAATGATTTTTTTTATTAAACTTGAGCAGGAAGAGAAGAGTAAATGATGGTTAATAATTTACTGTCAGACGTACAGCTGAGTGGATGAAAACTCTCGTCAGTGTTGTTATGATAACTTGAAAAAATAAATGAGGTCCATTTTGGTGTGGCTGTATTTAGGTGTAAGGTCACCATCAAAAATCTTGGGTTGCCATGTCAAAATCCAAGATGGCCACCCCCATATATATATACAGTATATATATGTTTTTTATATATACAGTATATATGTGTGTGTGTGTGTGTGTGTGTGTATACAGTATATACTATATATTTATAAGGCGCCGCACCCAGTGACGTCATCACACCTTCTGTTGCCTTTTTTATGCAGCATTTTATATTTTTATCGTTTTTTTTTTTTTTTAGGGTATTTTGTTAGCTAACTGCTTGGAAACACATTAAAACACATTAAAACGGCCGTTC
>JARVGV010000002.1:8147594-8172204 GCA_031762435.1 Hypsolebias longignatus
TTTTAAACACGTTTTTTCAATGTAAAACAACTTCGAACGGCCGTTTTAATGTGTTTCCAAGCAGTTAGCTAACAAAACACCCTAAAAAAAATCCCGAAAAAATATAAAATGCTGCATAAAAAAGGCAACGTACGGCGCAATGACGTCACTGGGGGTGGAGCCGTAAGTACGGCGCGCCGTAGGTCGATGACGCCGTAGGTCAGGGACCGCCTGATATATATAAACTTTTCTATGTTTTTATATTGCCTAAAAGCATAGTTTCCTCAAATGATTGGGTTGGGGTACCTGATGAATAATCTGTGGGGGCCATGGCCTGCATTTGCCACCCCCTGGCTCCTCCAGTGCGCCTGCTGGTGGATTAAACTGTTCCCTTCTCTCCAGGATCTGTCACTCTGCAGAACAAACCTCCCTCTTTTCTCCTCTAGTGTAACTCTTAGCAAGTTGAATATGTTGAACCAAAAACATTTAGGTTCACTCTCATCTCCTGTTCAATTCCAGACCAGAAAAACACTCATCTTGAAAACTACAAACGTTCACTATTCAAACCCCTCAGTGACGGGGGACACAGGGATGTTGCTTGTTACATCTGGAAACATCCACTCTTTAGTTAGAAAACTTCTTTAGTGGATTAAAGCTTCACTGCAGGTGAAAAAAGTTTTTTTGATCCGTATTTGATTTCTCTTTTTAAAACATGAATTCCAACAACAAGACCAGACCAAGAATGAACGTGAAGATTTTGGTCCGATCACCTAAAGGTGTTAAAACAGGCAGATCAAACGTTAAGTTCAGCCGATCGGGTCAGAAATAAAAACAGAAACTGATTGTGTTCCTGCTGACTGAACAGCTTCATGAGATCTTTGTTCTGTTTAAGGTCTGAAGGTGTTTAATGGAGAAATGAACACAAACTGAAGAAAAGTCAGCCTGAAAAAAGACAACATGTCTGACCATAAACAGAAGCAGATGTAAAGCGTCTAAAGACGCCTCAGAGCAGAAACACAGAGGGCTGTGTTTTCTTTATCCGTGTTGTGTTCAGGGTCCCGTCTGAATAAAAACACTTGTTGCCAGAATAACAGTCAGTCAGTGTCAAACTGAAGGTCCGCTCGGCTCTGTACCACTCAGTCCCACGTTTTATGTTCTGTAAAAAGCTTCGGTCTCTTTATAAAAAGGTATTTTTCTCGTATTATTGTGTGAAAAGGTTTGAATGCATGAAGTGAAAAGTGCTTTTCTGCATCTCAATGTGGTTTTCATCCTTTCAGCAGAGAACGACGCGTAAAATGACTTAAATTAATAAAAATGAGTTCTCAGACTGCTGCATGTGCATCTGGAGCTTTAGCCTTAATGTTTTCTTTTTATTATGTTTACATGAATGTGAGACGGTGGAAACGCTACGGAAGAGGATCAGGGTCACGGTGCAGTAATTCTTTTTCCTTTAATACTGAGAAAAAAGTTAGAATTCTGAGATTAAAGTCAGGATTCTGAAGGGTCTGAATTATATTAGTCTACATTTTGTTTAGTTACTAAACAGGTCTTCCTAAGAATTTTTTTCTCAGAATTCTGACTTTTTTTTCTCGGAAGGGCAAAAAAAATTTCGCCGTGGCCCAAATCCTCTTCCGTAAAATGCAGAACCTGTTTTTACCAAATACTGTATTAGCCACAGAGTGGTTAGATGATGTTCAGCAAAGGAAACTTGTCTTTAATTTAAAATTCTCACCTGGATCTGCAGCATCTTAAGTTTTGTAGATATTTGTTTTTATAAATTCTTTGTTAAATTAAAGCTGAACTTTTTAAAATTATTATTTAGGCCTTGTGCTAAATTAAGCGTCTGGTCCTGATTTGATGCTAAATGGATCGAATCCTAATTTATGTGCAGAAATATTTTTTACGTGCTAATAAAGTCAAGTTCTAATGAATTAATTTATTTTTAAAAAGTCACTGTAACGAGTGACAAATGTGTATTTTATTTGTGTAACAGCTGTTTTAGTTTTAAGAAACAAAGAAGAGCTTTGGTCTGGTTTTATGAACATTTTCTGCCTTTGATGTTCGCAGGTGGTTCTTCCAGCCACACGTTCCTGAATGTAACAAAGTTTCTAATAAAAAGAAGAAAAGTTCTGATGTTTCTTTGTGATGCTGTGGTTCTGAACACGAAGAACCCGGATCATTTATTCATCGCAGCTTCAGAACCAACATTCTTCAGAGAGGCGAGATCGTCTCCAGGAAACAAAACGGATGAAATTACAAAAAAAAAAAAAAAAAACAGCTTTCTGCTGCGTCTGACAGCTGTTTGGACCGGGTCCACAGAGAGGAAGGATCCTTCAGAACCGGGCAGAACGGGTCAACCAGCAAGAACCGAGGAGGAGGAAGTTATGATAAAAGACAAGTTAATTCCTCAACATAAGGGCCCGGATGATCAACATTTATCATCGGGTTCTGTTTGGTACCGTCGGCCCAATAATGCTCAGCTGCACAGAACCTTCTACTGAAAATGAACTGCTGGACGGTTTGTCTCCAGGCAGCAGCAGCTCAGACAGTTTATCAGTTGTCATCTGCAGCCGAAGGTCATGTCTGCCATCAGCTGAAGCTCCTGTCTGTCTGCAGCTGAAGGTCCAGTCTGTGCAGCTGAGGGTCCAGTCTGCCATCAGCTGAAGGTCTTGTCTGCCATCAGCTGAAGGTCTTGTCTGCCATCAGCTGAAGCTCCTGTCTGTCTGCAGCTGAAGGTCTTGTCTGCCATCAGCTGAAGCTTCTGTCTGTCTGCAGCTGAAGGTCTTGCTGCCATCAGCTGAAGCTCCTGTCAGCTGAAGGTCTTGTCTGTCATCAGATGATGCTCCTGTCTGTCTGCAGCTGAAGATCTTGTCTGACATCAGCTGAAGCTCCTGTCTGCAGCTGAAGGTCCTGTCTGTCTGCAGCTGAAGGTCTTGTCTGCCATCAGCTGAAGCTCCTGTCTGTCTGCAGCTGAAGGTCTTGTCTGACATCAGCTGAAGCTCCCATCAGCTGAAGTTCCTGTCTCTCTGCAGTCGAGGTTCATCTCGCTGAAGGTCTTGTCTGCTATCAGCTGAAAGTCCTGTCAATCTGCAGCCAAAGTCTTGAAGCTGAAAGCTTTTACACAAATTGTTAATAAACAGCTGTTCCTCAGAATTTTTTTTTTTTTTTTAATAAATCAGTTTTTCTCTGAGATGAAACTAAGACATTTACCAAACATAAAGATTCCTGTAAAAACATCAGATTTACACTTTGACCCACAGTTTTAGGTTCTTCTGAAGTTCTTCAGCTCTGTGGCCATCTGCAGTAGTTTGACTCCTTCAGAAACTAAAACTAAAAGGAAAAAATATTAGTAAATAAAGTTAAATAACGACGGTCGACCTGTATTTAGAAAAGTATCACCCCCTGCTGGACTGGAGGAGAACTGACTATTTTAAAGTTCCCAGAAATAATTTTACAAGCAGCATCTGAAGTGTTTTTTTCTTCTCAGATCCCACACTGCTGTTGAGAAGTCCTGGAACATTTCAGGTTTCTTGTGAATACTTTCATCTCGTGTTTCCTTAAAGCTCAAAATGTTTTTTTTTTCTTTCTGAAGTAAAGCAGAACCTTTTTTCATAAACAACATCATGAAACTGAAGGAGGCCCAGGGTTTGTTGCACAGAGGAGGAGGGTGGAGCAGACAGCCAGTCTTTGTGGTCCACAGGACAAAGAGCTGCTGTCAGTGGACGTCCGGCCTCCCCGGGTCACAGTGGGCTCCTGTCAGTGGACGGCCGGGCCTCAGAGGGACACCCAGCCGCACTTTCAGCTGCTGCCTGCTTTTCTTCAGCTTCTCTTCTGCAGGAGGACAACATGAAGAGCTGCCTCGGCCTGGTCCTGCTGCTGCTGGCTTCTGTGATGCTGCATGGAGGTGAGTGGACCAGAACTCTGCTCCGACAGGACGTCTCATCAGCTGTGAACTAATATTTACTCTAAAGTTCTGGTTCTGATCATGTTCTTCAGGTAAACACAGGAAGTGACATCTTAAGATAATTACCAATAAACAGAAAATATTCATGTGCACTGTGATTAATATTCTTTTAGTGTGGAAAAATTTTCATGGGGAATAACCAGCCTCACGTTTATTTTAGTTTGTGATTTTGTTTATTTATTTCTGTATTTGCTATTTATCATCTGTAACACAGACTGACTTATAGACTTGTTGTGCTTTTTATTGCTGTTTAACTGTGGCGGCCATCTTGAATTGAGTTAATCAATTTTTGATGTTCATCTGACAATGACTTCTCCAGAGTTTCAGTAAAATCTGTCCAGTGGTTCCTGTGATATTTTGCTAACAGACAAGAAGCCTGGGGTCAGCCCCTGATAGTGAAACCTGAAGCCTGTCCTTCCTGGTCCTCAGGTTCTGGACTTCGCTGCTACAGGTGCTCCGATTACACGGGGCGCTGCGAGAACGTGCAGGAGTGCACGTATGAGGACTCGTGCATCTCTCTGAGCGAAAGAGGTGAGTTCAGGTGAAACATCACAGCAGCTGTTTCCATGGAAACAAAGAGCTAACAGTTTGTTTTACAGCTTGAATAAAAATGATAATTCTGATTATCTCAGTCTTGTCCAATCAGAGCTCTGTGTTTGTGTCCTTTTGTCCAATCAGAGCTTGTGTCCTTCTGTCCAATCAGAGCTTGTGTCCTTCTGTCCAATCAGAGCTTGTGTCCTTTTGTCCAATCAGAGCTGTTTGTTTGTGTCCTTGTATCCAATCAGAGCTCTGTGTTTGTGTCATTTTGTCCAATCAGAGCTGTTTGTTTGTGTCCTTGTGTCCAATCAGAGCTCTGTGTTTGTGTCATTTTGTCAAATCAGAGCTTGTGTCCTTTTGTTCAATCAGAGCTTGTGTCCTTCTGTCCAATCAGAGCTTGTGTCCTTTTGTCCAATCAGAGCTGTTTGTGTCCTTTTGTCCTATCATAGCTGTTTGTTTGTGCCTTTTGTCCAGTCAGAGCTGTTTGGGTCCTTTTGTCCAATCAGAACTGTTTGTGTCCTTGTGTCCAATCAGAGCTCTGTGTTTGTGTCCTTTTGTCCAATCAGAGCTTTTGTCCAATCAGAGCTGTGTTTGTGTCCTTGCGTCCAATCAGAGCTCTGTGTTTGTGTCCTTTTGTCCAATCAGAAGTTTTGTCTATTTGTCCAATCGGAGCTTTGTGTTTGTGTCCTTGTGTCCAATCAGAGCTGTGTTTGTCCTTTTGTCCAATCAGAGCTGTGTTTGTCCTTTTGTCCAATCAGAGCTTGTGTCTTTTTGTCCAATCAGAACAGTTTTGTCTATTTGTCCAATCGGAGCTTTGTGTTTGTGTCCAGGGGGGAGGACGATCCGTCAGTGCATCAGGTACACGGACTGCGACATCTCCCGCCTCACCCAGATGTTTCCATCTGTCTCCAGCTTCACCTACAGATGCTGCAACAGCAACATGTGTAACTCTGGCTCCTCGGTTGCCGTGGCAACGCCAGCTCTGGCCCTGATGGGGTCCCTGCTGAGCGTCTGGTGGTTCTGGTCCTGAACCCGAGTCGTAGATTTTAACCTCTGACAAGAACTAATCTGTTTTCAGCTTCTCAGGTCTCCCTTTAAAATCTTTATTTACACATTTTAAATGTTTATTTTACAGATTTAATAAATAGGACCAAACAACTTCAGTGGTTTTTTTATTTTTTTTAGGATTTATAAACTCTCAGGTTCTGCTTGTGGACCTTCAATGGAGACAAAACAACAACACAAAAAAAACTAAATGGATTTATTAAATATAAAGAACACGACACATCTTTGAAATTATTAAGAAGTCCACTGAACCAGAGCTGCAGAACTTCCTGCTGTGTCCCTCAGACCATCATAAATAAAATCATTCACACAAAAGAAGGCAAACACAGACGTGACACGACAGGAAGTATTTCACAATAAAAGCACAACAACTCAACGACAAGTCGGGAGTCCAAAGTTTCATTAGTTTCATGGTCCAAGTGTGAGTCTGTTCTAGTTCTGAGCTGCTTCATCAGAACTTCAAGTATGTTTGTAATAAAAGTTAAAACATGTCAGAAGTTCAGTCGGTGGTTTTGTGTTTCCAACCTAAAAAAACCCCAACAGGTTCCACAAGTTATTTATGAAAAGAAAATAAAAAGTTTAACACTTCTTCTACAGGATCAGGAGCTGCTGATTACCTGATGATCATCAGGAGGTTCTGTTGGATCAGGAGCTGCTGATTACCTGATGATCATCAGGAGGTTCTGTTGGATCAGGAGCTTAAGGTGTGTTAAAATGCCAGGGTGGAAAGATCTAAGCAATGACCTCTGAGAGTCTGCCTGTCAATGTGGGAAGGGTCAAATGTCATTTAGAATCCATCGCTTTACAGAGAGAAAGATGATTCACCCTGAAGGGCAGACCATGCAGTGACACTACAGGCCTCAGTCAGCAGGTCAAAGGTCACGACCTCTTCTCTCTAAAAACAACATGGCAGCTCAATTTAGGTTTGGAAAGTTTTGTCTGAAGGAACCACAAGAACTCTGGACCAGAACCAGAGCAAAAGACATGTTTACCCACAATGCACTGCAGCAAACAGCTACTTCCAGCTGTCAGACACTGAGTGGACCAGGAACTCTGGTTCTGGAGTCAGATGTGAGTATTTCTATTCAACAGCTGAAGCTTGGACCAAACTGGGTCCAACAGAACCATGATCCCAAACACAGCAGCTGATCTACAACAGAACGAGTCCATCCTATGGTCCAGTCAGAGTCCAGAACCTGAACCAGACTGAAATGCTGTGTTGGACCTCCAGAGAGCTGAGAAGAACCTTCAATGATGAAGAGTGGGTCAGAACTCCTCCTGAACGAGGAGAGGCAGAAGAAGTCCTGCAGAGAACCGCTGAGGCTTCTGGTTCTGGAGAAGTTCTGCTGGATCAGGAGCTGGAACCAGTTGAGTTTAATAAAGAAGGACTAAGTGGAACCTGTTCAGGTTCTGTTGGAATTGTTTCAGAACCTGGCATGAACCGGACCAGCTCCACATGTTCTGATGGACTGTTTTCCACACAAGACGTGTGTTTTTGTGAAGATCAAACAGAACTCTTCTTCATCTAAATTCTGACTCCTCTTTGTCTTCCCTGAAAAACATGGAGTAGTGGGAGAGAGCAATGCATTGTGGGAAATTAAAGCCAAGATGCTTCAGTCGCTCATGTCTCCAAGTCCATCCTCCTCCTGCCGTCCAATCACCTCCAGATGCACCGTCTTCTTCTGACCCTTCTGCTCCGCCTCCTTGTTTGGCTTCACCGATTGGGCGTACCAGGGCTGAGGGGCGGAGCCTTCGCAAGCTCGGCCCCCTCGGCGGAAGCCCCCCCTGCCGGCCCGGACCAGCCCCCAGCCCTGCAGCTGGGTGTCTGATGTCCCTTCCTGGACTCCTCTGGTCTGGTCCAGCTCCTTGGCGCTGAGCGACGACATCCGGACCGGAACCGTGTTTCCGAACTTGGAGTAGTCGACGCAGTAGTGGCCGTCCTCCTCTGTGATGATGGAGACGAATCGCCTCCCCCACAGGATCTCCTCAGGGGTGTAGGAGGTGCGGGCCTGCATGCTGATCCCCGTCGTCTCCACCACACCTGGAAGGGAGTGACCCAAACAGAATCGGAACCAGAACGTGTCCACATCGAGACAGCAGGAACCACAAACAGGAACGTTTTCCCTGTTCGGGTGCAGGAGTGGGCGGAGCCTGACCTTCCAGGATGACGATGATCTCCAGGTCCTCGGAGGCCAGAGACTGGGCGGACAGCTCGTACAGAGGACTGCCTCGCTCTATGGTGTGGCTGATGATGAGAGGAGACACCAAGAAGATGCCGTTGCTCCTCAAAGGGTTCTCCACCTGGATGTCCAGCTGACACACCGGGATCACCTCGCCCTCCACCGTCACCGTGCGTCGGATCACCTGCGGACAAACAGCGGCGCTCTCATCAGAACCTCTCTGTGGCAGCTGTCGATGCGGGTCGGTCGGCGCTGACCTGCAGCTGCACGGTGGCCGAGATGATCATGCTCTTCCTCAGGTCTCCGACTCGGAACATGAAGGCGGGCCGGCCGTTCCGAGTGGCGATGACGGCGTTCCGGGAGAAGATGAGCGTCTCGGCTCGACGGTTGGCCTGCGCCGTCTTCATGAACACGCAGCCGAGCATCACGGCGTTGATGATCAGACCCAGAATGTTCTGGATGATCAGAACGATGATGGCCACGGGACACTCCTCCGTCACCATCCTGCCGCCGAACCCGATGGTCACCTGGAGACGAGACGAGAGCGTCTACAAACCAGCTGCAGCGTCCCGCCTGGACCTGTTGTCTCTAACTCTGACCTCCAGAGTCCCGCCTGGACCAGGTGTCTCTAACTCTGACCTCCAGAGTCCCGCCTGGACCTGTTGTCTCTAACTCGGACCTCCAGAGTCCTGCCTGGACCTGTTGTCTCTAACTCAGACCTCCAGAGTCCCGCCTGGACCTGTTGTCTCTAACTCGGACCTCCAGAGTCCCACCTGGACCTGTTGTCTCTAACTCTGACCTCCAGAGTCCCGCCTGGACCTGTTGTCTCTAACTCGGACCTCCAGAGTCCCGCCTGAACCCGTTGTCTCTAACTTGGACCTCCAGCGTCCCAACTGGACCCGTTGTCTCTAACTTTGACCTCCAGAGTCCCACCTGGACCCGTTGTCTCTAACTCGGACCCCCAGAGTCCCATCTGGACCCATTGTCTCTAACTCGGACCTCCAGAGTCCCATCTGGACCCACTGTCTCTAACTTGGACCTCCAGCGTCCCATCTGGACCCGTTGTCTCTAACTTGGACCTCCAGCGTCCCATCTGGACCCGTTGTCTCTAACTTTGACCTCCAGAGTCCCATCTGGACCCGTTGTCTCTAACTTTGACCTCCAGAGTCCCATCTGGACCCGTTGTCTCTAACTTGGACCTCCAGAGTCCCATCTGGACCCGTTGTCTCTAACTTGGACCTCCAGAGTCCCACCTGGACCCGTTGTCTCTAACTTGGACCCTCGAAGTCTCACCTGGACTTCTATGGAGAAGAGGAAGGCTGAGGTGAAGGAGTGGATGGCGGTGACACAGGGGACGGGGCCCGGCTCTGTGTCCAGGTCCCGGGGCTCCAGATCTCCGTGAGCGAAGGCCAGGAGCCACCAGGCCATGGCGAAGAGCATCCAGGAGCAGAGGAAGGCCGAGGTGAAGATGAGGAGCGAGTGCTGCCACTTCAGGTCCACCATGGTGGTGAAGACGTCCTGCAGGAAGCGGCCCTGAGACAAGAACAAACCAACATCAGTTTGAGCAGGTCCAATAAACTCTGTCCAGCAGAACCTGAAACACTGTCAGGTTCTGGCACCCAAACAGAGACCTAGACTTAGACTTGGACCTGGACCAGCTACCTGCTCCCGGATGTTCTTGTGAGCCACGTTGCAGGATCCAGTTTTGGTGATGAATCTGGCTCTCTGGGACCTGGAATGGCTGCGGTTCGGCTGGTTCTGGTCCTCTGCCAGCCGGGTCAGCAAGAAGCCGTCCGGCAGGAGGCCCTTCCTGGCCAACATGACGCTGCACAAACAAACAAACAACTGTAAACAACATCTGGTCTGGTTCTGGTCAGTAATGGGCTGATCTCAGCTGCAGACTGGTTCTGTCCAGAAGAGTCCATGTTTCATTACATCATTCAGTCAAACTTTATTTGTACTTCAGCTTTTAAGCAAAACAAAAAGCTTTACAGCATAAAAACAATAATTATTATTAATAAAACTTGAAAAATAATAAATAAAAGGCAAAAAAAAAAAAAGAGGAAACATTTATATTCCAGAAGCTGTTTTGAAGTTTTACTTTTAAATAAAAAAATAAAAAAAACTTATATTTTTTAACTCTTTTGTAAGTTTTTCAGAATAGTTTCTCTTTTATGGTGCTAACGAATAATAATAATAATAAAATCTTTACCTACAAACAAAACTTTTAATGTTTTTATTTATGTGTATAAATGTTCGTTTTGCATATTTTACATGATTCATCTTATCAAGTTTGTTTTAAATGAAAACAAAGTGAAATTATTTTTATTCATGCTCCAATTCACTATCTAAATTAAAATCTTTAAAGATTAGAGTTCTTGATACACTGATGTTTTTAATATTTTTTTCTCTCGCTGTTAAATATGAGGTTTAAAATAAAGTGAATAAGTGAAGTCTTAGAGTTATTTAATTATTTTCCATAATAAACTGCTGGTTGTTATAAATAAAACCAACATGAAGATTATTTATTTTAAAAATTAACAAAAAATATTTTAAACACATCTAAAAGCATCAAATGTAAACTGTGACAGCAGGCTGGTTTAGGCTCAGCTTCTCTGAGAGGAACGGAATATTTTGTGACGTCATAACCTCACTTCCTGTTCCAGGTTTTTTAATTTATTAATAAATTTAAAAAAAAACTGATTATTTCCGTCTAAACCGGAAATAACCTGAAAAGAAAAACAAACAGAACTCTGGTTTCTGAGAGGGAAGATGTTTTACACCGCGGAGGCGTCGCGCGCACACACACACACGAACACACACCTGTCTGAACACACAGACACACACCTGTACACAGTCACGTGCTGTTTACCTGTGCAGGACTCAGGAGGTCGGACTCACAGGAACCAGCTGGTTCTGGGGGTTTATCTGGACGTGGTCTGCAGCACTGACTCCATCATTCACCCATCAGGATGTTCCCGCAGAACCAAGTCAAAGTACAACATGTGACTAATACTACTTCCTGTTTGCGCCTTCAAAATAAAACAAGCTGCCTGAAAAAGGAGGTGGCGCTTTGTTTTGTTTATTTATTTTTACAGTTTAATTACAGACAAAAACTGCATTTTAACATTTAGATTAAACTTTGAATGAGTCTATAAGTTTTGTGTTTTGTGATTGTTTCAAAGATAAATTTAGTTTTTGTATTTTTGTTTAATTCCCGGTTATTTTTCTCTCCTCTGATACACCTGGCTCAGAAGCCACATCTGGAACAGGAGCCACACCTGATCCAGGAGCCACACCTGGAATAAATGACTCACCTGTGCTTGTTGTTGTGTTTGTTCCTCGTTCTGTTCTGTAACTTTGTGTGTTTGTGTTGACCTCTCTGGCTTTTTTATAATTTTCTCCCAACAGATCATGTAAAAAAAAACATCTGCAGACCACAGCTCAATAAACCGTCATCTAAACTGTGACGGCAGTTTTTATCCTTTTGTAACAGTGTTTCCGGTTGTGTGCTGTGTGTTATTGTTGTGAACTTTACCAGGTGCTGCAGGATGCTGAACAGGTGCACCCTGCAGAGACTTCCTGCTGCCTGCAGGGGGCAGCAGAGGACAGGACAGTGACAAAGAGGTCAAAGTTTTTTTCATTCAACCTTTATTTAGGCAGGTTAATCCCATCGAGCCTCGAGGGCTCACAAGAGAGACCTGGCTACAAACAAAGGATGATGACAACAGCAACAGTAGATTTTCCTCATTTTACTCACAAAGCAACATAAAAAAGACAAATTACAGTTTGTCCACACTTGGACAGAGACATTAATGTTGGGAGACATGTCCTGTGGTTTAATGAAACTAAAAAGGAGTGACTAGGAGGAAGCTGAGAACACCAGCCTAACTGTGAAGTAGGGTGTGGTGGCATCATGATGTGGGGGGTGTTTTGCTGCTGGAGGTGGACTTCACCAAAGAGATCATGAAGAAAGAACTTCATGAAGAAATATTGAAGCAACATCTCCAGACAGGAAGTTCAAACCTGGACATATAAATGGACATATGCAGACGGCCAAATTAGTTACAAAACAGTTTAAGTCCACGTCTCAGAGCATCTGTCACAAAAACCTGAAACCTCATTCAAATTAAAAATGTGTGGAGAGGCAACAAACCTGACTAGGTTCTAAAAGTTCTGGCAGGAGGAACCGAACAAAATTACAGCAAACTGTTGTCGAAAGGTTCTGGATTTGAACCCACAATGTTTGACCCAAGTCAGACTGTTTAAAAGTAAAGCATGGATAAAAAGTTGTGACTTTAAAGTAATAACAATTATCTATCTCATCATTCTGACGTTTAACTTTTTTTAAAAATCTTAATTAACCTGAAACAGGAGAGCTTTAGTCTGATTTCATGTCAGTGAGAAAAATAAAGGTGTATGTAAACATCTGTGTGCCTGCATGTATTCAAGGCTCCGCCTTCCGGACTGTCAATCAAGTGACAGCAGGCTGTCTTGTGGGCGGAGCTATCGAGCACTCCTCCTCCTCTAAGAACTGCGCAGGCGCAGCAGCAGCGGCTGTTAGCTCCGGTGTCTGCCACGGTTTTGTTTACCTTTCTGCCCGTTTCGGGACCGGTGACACGAAGTACCGGCAACGACTGGTGTCGGAACCAGCCTGACCCAGATGGAGGCGGGGTCTCTGTGTGGCGGGAGGCTCGGTTCTGTGTGTGTTTGTTGTGGTTAGCCGGTGGAGCTAACGGGCAGTCTGCTCGTTTTAACGGGATCGCGTCAGAGAGAGGACGGAACAGTGGCCAGCCGGACCGAACCCGGTGTTCGGCCGCTGAGGGAGAACCGGAGCCGCAGGATGCTAACTGTTTAGCTCCGGGCCCGAACCAGCCTCCCTCCCCTGCTTGTCTCCTCGTGTCCTTCCTCTCCATCACCGTGATGGACCCGAACCTCCAGCCGCAGGTCCAGAACTCGCCCTCCTGTAACTCCTATAAGAGTGAGTACCTGCTGCCGTGTTGTGTGTGAAGGAGGCTGTCGGTGCTGACCTCTGACCCCTCCACCTGCAGTGACGGAGGAGGACGTGAAGAGGCTGATTGAGTTCCGTGCGTCCAACGAGGTTCTGTTCACCGGGAGGAGGAACTCTGCCAAGATCGCCTGGAGGTGAGAAGGTCCAGGATGTGTCAGGTTTGTTCTCTTCAGCTTCAGGAGCTAAAGTTCTGCCCGAAACATCAGAAGCTCTGAGGAAACTTCTCTGTGAAACAAAAGTTCTGAGTCCAAACTGTCCCGGAAATGAAGAAACTGTTGCAGAGTTCTGTGCAAAACTCCTGATACGCTCGGCATTTATATTTTTACAATTATCATCCATCCAACCATCCATCCAACCAACCATCCATCTAACCATCCAACCAACCATCCATCTAACCATCCATCTAACCAACCGTCCATCTAACATCCAACCATCTATCCATCTAACATCCAACCAACCATCCATCTAACATCCATCCATCTAACATCCAACCAACCATCCATCTAACCATCCATCCAACCAACCATTCATCCATCTAACATCCAACCAGCTATCCATCCAACCAACCATCCATCCATCTAACATCCAACCATCCATCTATCTAACATCCATCCATCCAACCATCTATCCAACCAACCAACCATCTATCCAACCATCCATCCATTTAACATCCAACCAACCATCCATCCAACCAACCAACCATCTATCCAACCAACCATCCATCCATTTAACATCCATCCATCCAACCAACCATCTATCCAACCAACCATCCATCCATTTAACATCCAACCAACTATCCATCCAACCAACCATCTATCCAACCATCCATCCATTTAACATCCAACCAACCATCCATCTAGCCAACCATTCATCAACCATCCATTCATCCAACCAACCAACAATCTATCCATCCAACCATCCATCATCTAACCATCCAACCAACATCCATCCAACCAACCATCTATCCAACCATCCATCCAACCATCTATCCAACCATCCATCCATTTAACATCCAACCAATCATCCCTCTAACCAACCAACCATTGATCCAACCAACATCCATCCAACCAACCAACAATCCATCCAACCAACCATCCATCCATCTAACCAACCAACCATTCATCCAACCAACCATCCATTCATCCATCAAACAATTAATCATCCATCCAACTGACCATCCAACCATCCATCCAACTGAAAATCCATCCATCCTGCAGTGATTCCATTGATCTGGTCTCTGGGCAGCAGCTTGATCAGGGAGATCCAGACCTCTCCTTCCACAGCCACCTCTTCCAGCTCTTCTGGAAGGACTCCAAGATGTTCCCAGACCAGCTGAGAGAGAGAACCTGACTTAACTTTGTTGGATTTTTTTATTTTTACCTGGATTATTGAGCATGAACTGTGATGTTGGGTGATGTTTTATCAGAAACATCAGTGAGTCGATGTTCTGTTTCCTCAGCACCATTCTGAAAGGTTTGGGTCTGGAGGGGAAGTTAACAGCAGATCAGATCGCCAAGAAATGGGACAACCTGCGGACGAAGTATAAGGTAAAATCTACTGACACCTCCTAGCCTGACTGGACTGGTTCCGATTCTTTTGTCTTTAGAGGAAATTAAAAAAAGTGGTTCTGTTTGAAACTCATCACTCATCCACAACACCAGGGCCAAGTTTTAGTCTAATCAGGGCCTGGTTCTGAGTTTTTGTATTTCAAACTCTTCTTGAACGCAGCAGGTCTTCATGAATGTGCACCAACTATTCCAAGTCAGGTGATTCATAAACAAACACTTCTGCAACGATTCTGTTCCACTTTTCATTAAATAGTTAATAATGCAGTTATTATTCAGCTGTAAACACCCAATAAACCATTCTCACTGTTTACCTTTTATTCTTTATTGTTTAGATTTTAAATATCAAACATATGTCAGGAAGTTTCTGCTGCATTTGTAGACATGTTTGTTTTCTTTTAAAGGTTTTTTTTTAAGGTGTGCAACAAACATAAACAACATTAACCTGAAAGGATAAAACGGCAGCATCGATTGCATCTTGCTTGTTTTACATAACAGTACTTTGCAACCATTTTATAAATGCTTTATTAAATGTTTATAACAGTTATAAAGCTTTGATAAAGGCAACCTTTTGGAAAAAATGGAACCTACTTTACAAAAAAAAAAGTCATAAATGTGGGGGAAGTTGTAAAATATGAGTTTATGGTATTTGTGTTGTCATTATGCCCTTAACCTTTAACATTTATGTAAATTAATCAAATATATTTGGGTATGAAAGACTTTAATGTTATTTTTTTTGGGGGGTCAAATCTAAAACGTTTGAAAACTCATAATTTATTTGACGCTCCTAAAACCTCATTTGGGCAGATTTTCTTAAAGATGCTCAGGTAGACTATGGTGGGCGGAGCCTCCTGTCAGTTGGAACTCTGCTGACCAGCAGTGGGCGGAGCCTCTGGTCAGCTGGGACTCTGTTGACCAGCAGTGGGCGGAGCCTCCTGTCAGCTGGAACTCTGCTCCTGGTTGGTTTTTACTCACATTATCTCAGACTTTTATTTTAACTGACAGGTTTCTGCTGCTGCAGCAACCGGCTGATATCGATTGTTGCTGAATTATTTCAGATTTTAGGTTTTGTTCAAACAGCGCTAACTTTGACCCATCAGAACCACGTCAGCAGATCACAGAGACATGAGACAATTTGTTTAAAACCATCAGACAGATGTTTCACAGCTGTATTCAGCTCCACCTCCGATTATAGACCCTCCTGATTAGTCTGCAGTCTATCTACAGGTTGTTCTGGCCCGGTCTCAGATCAGCCAACACTTTTTTGAGTTTTAAACTTTTCACTCGCTGACGAGAGTTCTAACAGCCTTCTGTGCTCCTCTTCCAGGACCTGAAGCAGCCCTATCAGGGCCAGGAGCATATTGGGGTCGTGGTGGAGTCGTGGCCCTGGTTCCACATCATGGACGAAGCCATGCAGGGTCGCCTCTACAACAACAACCTGATTCTGAGCCCAGAGTCCGCCAGCGGCAACGTCCACCCCGCCGACAGCCAGCCCAGTCAGACCCAGGAAAACACGGACATCCTGGAGTTCCTCATCAAGACGGAGATGGACGACACGGCGGCAGCAGATGAGGGCGATGGGACGGTCCACTCAGAAGCCCCGCCCACCACGGGCATCCCAATGGGCTGGAGGAGGATGACCGAGTGCTCTTACAAAAGTAGGCAGGAAGACCTGAAGTCATGAGGCCAAAAACTCTGATTATACTTTGACTGGTCACGTTTCTGTTGAGAGGCTTCTGTCTGAACTACAGTCAGATTATCAACCTCGAAACGCTTAATCTGAATGTCTGCAGTAGAGACTTTTATCTGATGGGATCTTTGTTTCATCCCATGTCGTGATGACCCCTCTGTCCTGCATGTTTCCTGTTCACAGTGACCGAAGCAGAAACAGAGAGGATGATCAAACTGAGAGCTGCAAACGAAGCGCTGTTCACCGGCAGGAAACACTCAGCCAAGCCCGCCTGGAGGTGAGATGTCATCCTGGTCCAGAATCAGCTGATCACAGGGGTAATCAGCTGATCACAGGGGCAAAAATCAGCTGATCACAGAGTTAAAGATCTGCTGATCACAGGGGAATGATCATCTGATTACAGGAAAACATCAGCTGATCACAGGGGTAAGGATCAGCTGATTACAGGGGTAAAGATCAGCTGATCACAGGGGTAAAGATCAGCTGATCACAGGTGTAAAGATCAGCTGATCACAGGGGTAATGATCAGCTGATCACAGGGGTAAAGATCAGCCCATCACAGGGAAATGATTAACTGATTAGAATTTAAATTATTAAAAACGATTCATTTCATAGCTGTGACTAACATCAGCCGATGCAAAAATCGATTAGCTGGTTGCAAATAAATGATTCTGGTTCTGGTTCTGTCCTGCAGGGCCATCCTGTACGAGCTGGGCCTGCAGGAGAAGCTGACCACAGAGCAGCTGGCCAAGAAGTGGGACAACCTGAAGAGGAGGTATAAGGTGCGTCTGTGATCCGGTTCCTCCATCGTTTCTGGGAGCTGCTGAAGGTGGTGATGATGATGTTGGTCTTCGTGTATTTTCTCCAGGAGCTGAAGTTTCCTTCTCGTGCAGTGGAGACAAACCCAAGCTCCTGGCCCTGGTTCTACAGAATGAACGACGCCATGGAGGGCCGCTTTGCCGGCGCCGCTCCCATACTCACCCCTATTGTGGAGGACGAAGATGAGGACAGCGAACCGCTGTCGTCAACGTCAAAGAAACGAGCCCGGCGGAGCCGAGGAGGCATGACGGAGTTCCTGACAGAGTCCGAGATGGACCTGCTGGTTGATAACGAGGACAAGAACCGAGCATCAGCTCCGGGAGAGCTGCACCGAATCACCGAGTTCACCTACAAACGTAAGACAGTGGGAATGCTGAAGGATGCCTGAAATTTACTGAAGGAGCTGAAACTGAAAATGAAAAAGGTGAAAACAATAAAAACAGCACAACACCAGCTAACAGCAGCAGAACACATGCTAAAAAAACAGAACACAAGCTAAAAGCAGCAGAACACAAGCTAAAAGCAGCAGAACACAAGCTAAAAGCAGCAGAACACAAGCTAAAAGCAGCAGAACGCAACCTACAAGCAGCAGAACACAAGCTAAAAGCAGCAGAACGCAAGCTAAAAGCAGCAGAACACAAGATAAAAGCAGCAGAATGCAAGTTAAAAGCAGCAGAACACAAGTTAAAAGCAGCAGAACACCAGCTAACAGCAGCAGAACATGCTAAAAAAACAGAACACCAGCTAACAGCAGCAGAATGCAAGTTAAAAGCAGCAGAACACAAGCTAAAAGCAGCAGAACGCAAGCTAAAAGCAGCAGAACACAAGCTAAAAGCAGCAGAACACAAGCTACAAGCAGCAGAACACAAGCTAAAAGCAGTTGATCAGTTGCTTCAGCTAAAAATAATAAAATTGCTACTAAAATTAGCTAGACTGTTCCCTTGTCATAAACTTGATGACAAAAGTAGCATAAGTGATGCTAAAATTAGCAAAACAATAATCTTAAAGTAATCCCAGTTCAGTAAAACTGTCAAAAAGGAGCTCAGTAATACAAAGACAGCATTTATGCTGCAACACATGTTCAAAATGTTTTTGAAGGAACTGAAAATATTTTAGCACCTTTTCCTGACGGAACCAGAGGTGACATGATGACATACATGAGAATAATATTTTACTGAATCCATCAAACTCAGATGAATATTTCCTGTCCACCCTCAGTGACGGAAGACGACACTCGGCGGCTGATCGAGTTACGAGCCGCCAACGAGTCTCTGTTCACCGGCAGGAGGAACACGTCCAAACCTGCCTGGAGGTCTGGAAACATTCACGAGCACTTCCCTACAAATAAAACCGTTCAAAACAAAACCAGCTTCTTGTTACACGCTTCCTGTCGGTGGTTCTGTTTCAGGGGCATCGTGAAGGAGATGGGTCTGACGGGAAAACTGACACCTGATCAGGTCGCCAAGAAGTGGGACAACTTAAAAACCAAATTTAAGGTGAAAATCTTTAAATTTTTTATTCAGTTTTATTGTGTTTACAACTGACGGAGCCTTGATATAATGATGTTCTTGTTGCTATTTTTCAAACCAGAGGATTGTTTTACAGGATTTTGTACTGTAATTACTTCGTTTTGCCACCGGAGGGCAGTGCTGTAATAACATTTTCACTGAAATTGAAATAAAAACCAGCATGGTGGTCAGTTAGTAGAGTTGTTGCCTCTCAGTGAGCAGGTTGTTGAGTCAAATCCCATCCCAGTACCATTCTGGGTGGCGTTAGCATGTTCTCTTCATTTATGCGTGGGTTTTTCTTGGTGTTTCCTCCCACAGACCAAAAACATGCATGTTAGGCTGATTGGTAACTCTAAATTGTCCCTATAGGTGCGAGTGAGAGAGTGAATGTTTGTCTTGTTTGTCTCTATGTGTCCCTGTGATGGACTTGCAACCTGCCCAGGGTGTCCCCCACCTCTCGCACAGTGATGGCTGGACATGGGCACCAGTGACCCCCGTGACCAAAATAGGAAGAAGTGGGTAAAAGATGATGGATGGATGGAAAACCAGAATGAAAAAGTTAAAACAGCGTTTTTGACTGTTTCAACAAATTCTCAATTTTTTTTCTTGACACAGACATAATTTTTCTCCATATAAAACTCTGTCTTAAATCTAAAAATATGTTTTAAACTTTTTTTTTTCTTTTTCCAGCTTCATTTATTGTGATTTTATTCACTGAGTTAAAAAAACAAACAAACAAACAAAAAAAACAGTTTATTTGAATATTAAATCAGTTTTTATTGGAATAAAACATTTTTGCTTGTTTGTCATTTTGGGTCCTGTTGGTTCTGGCTGGGTCCATCTGTGCCTGTAGGACCTGAAGTTTCCTCCTCGGGGGATGGAGGCCCACACCAACCCGGCCTCGTGGCCCTGGTTCCAGCTGATGAGCGACGCTCTTGAGGGACGTCTGGTGGGAAAAGCTCCAAAAGTGGCACCCGTCTGGACCAGCGAGGAGGACGGCGTGTTCGGTTTGTCTCCACCACGCGACAGAGACGGTCTGATGGCGGCAGACAGGAGCAGCGTGTCGGAGCTGGAGAGCATGGTGGGCGGAGACAGCGGCGAGGCAGACGAGAACGTCACGTACATCGACGCCAGCGGAGAGGAGTGCTCCACGCCGTCAGAGTTTTCCTACAAAAGTAAGACTGAATCTGAACGAGGGTCAGGGTGTGCTGCAGGGGGTTCTGTTGGCGGTTCTGATAACCCGCGGCTTCCGTTTGTGTTGGTCAGTGTCGGATCAGGACACCAGGACGATGATCAAGCTCCGAGCTGCTAATGAGATGTTGTTCACTGGGAGGAGGAACGCTGCTAAAGCCGCCTGGAAGTAAGAGTCAGGTTCGCCGATGAGCCCAACTCCAGTTCTGCTCTGTGGCTGTTTTCATGTTGTTCTGGTTCTGGTCCGGTTTCAGAGCCATTCTGAAGGAGCTCGGCCTGCAGGGGAAAGTTTCCACATACCAGATGGCCAAGAAATGGGACAACCTGAAGAGGAGGTACAAGGTGAGTAATCAGAACCTTTGTGTTTATGGGTCGGATCAGAACCATCAGAAATGGTCATTTTGACCTTCCCTTGTATCAGAATGAATGTTTTCACTTTCTGACTGGACTCTGTAATTTCCCACATTCTCCTCAGGACCTGAAGTATCCTCCTGTTGGGATGGAGAGCGTCGCTGACGGGTCCTCCTCCTGGCCGTGGTTCCACCTGATGAACGAAGCCATGGAGGGTCGGTTGGTGAGCAGCGCCCCCCTCCTCATTCCCGTCACCCAGGACGATGACCCTGACCCCGCCTCCAGGCACAAGTTACGCCCCGTCCTTGCCCCGCCTCCCTCCTCCTCCTCAGACTTTGTCCAAGAGGCATTTGTGGACGAGCAGAGCCAGCGGAGCACAGAACCGTGCGACGAGCCGCTGGGAGGACTGGAGCAGGAGTGGGAGGTTGTGGAGCGGGAGCGGGCGGCGCTGGACCGAGAGAGGGCGGCGGTTCAGGCGGAGCGGCTGTGGTTGGACCGGGAGCGAGCGGCGCTGGAGCGAGATCGAGCTCTGGTGGAGCAGGAGAGGGTGGCACTGGGCCGTGAGAGGGAGGTTCTGGACCAGAGAGCCCTGATGCTAACCTCTGTGGGACACACGGGACACCTGAACAACCTCATGTAGGTCTGGACACAGCAAGGACTAGGAGAGGATGCTGACTGGGCTCGGACCAGAAGCTGATGCACCAAGAACAGGGACTGGACACTGTGGAGCATCACTGTAGAGATGTTCTGCTGTTGAGCGAGATGAAGACCTTCGCACCAATGTGGATACAGTCAGTTGTTTCAGAAACCTGGACCAGGTGCTTCAAGAATGTGGTCCGGACACTGTAGGAACGTGGTCTGGACTCTGCTGGAATAGAGTCCGAACGCTGAAGGAACGAAGTCCAAACGCTGAAGGAACGCAGACCGGATGCTTGAGGATCATGGTCTGGGTGTTGTAGAAACACCTGCTGGATGCTGCGTGGATGGGAAGTGAAACACCCACAGGACCAAAGTGCTGTACAGTACACATAATAAAATACAGTCAGGCAATAAAAAACTATTCACATAATTCAAAGTCAACATGACAGATGGTGTCAAAGGGCAGAAGAAGAGATGGTTTTATGAAGGGACTTAAAAACAGACTGGGACAGACCTGACACTTTGTCTTCGGCACTCAGGAGCAGCTGACTTGATTGAGATGGTGGTGCAGCAAATCCATTTAGAGCTTTAAAAGCAAATAGAATAATTTAAAAATGAATCCTAAAATATTTGGGCAGCCAGTGCACAGAGGCTAAAAGCTTTCTGTACCCTCTGAAGCCGAGAGATACATGAATCGCTTACTCCTGTATAGTGTGTGTTACAGTAATATAGTGTGTGTTACAGTAACCCAGCCGAGTGGTCACAAAGGCGTGGATTACCATTTGAAATGCCGCTGAGAAAGAATCAGCTTCACTTTAGCCTCAGATGGAAAAAAATCTAGATTTAACTGCTGCTCTGATGTCGACTCTGACCCCTAGGTTTGTAAGAGTGGGGTTGATGTACTGGGCCAAGGAACCAGCATGAGCATAGGAGGTCTCCGTGGAGATTCCAAAGACCATCACCTCAGACTTTTCCTCATTAAACTTTAAAAAGTCCTCATCCAGGTTTTTATGTCCTCCAGACACGAAAACAGGGCTCAGAGAGTTGTCTTTTTTTTTTTATTTTATTTTTTTTATTTTTTTTATTTTTTTACAGGACATATGCTATATCTGGATATCATCCATGTAACAATGAAAGGAGAGGTCATATTTAAAAAAAAAAAAAAATAGAGCCAAGAGGGAGCAGGCACACTGTAAAGAGGAGGGGGCCTAAAACGGAGCCCTGTGGAACCCCACATAAAAGAGGAGCAAAGGATAACACGTGGTCAACAAGGCAAACACAGAAAGTATGCTCGGCTAAGTAGGACCTAAACCAGTCCAGAGGTGCTGATGCCCACAACCCCCACATCCTCCGTTCCAAACAACAAAGCAAAATGGTCCACTGTCAAAATCAGCTGATAAATCTAAAAGCAAGACAACAGAGTCGCCAGAGTCCGTTACTAAAAATATATTGTTAAAAACTTAAAGGGGCAGACTCCGTTCTGTGTAAATACGGTTCTGTGATGGACAAGATCAGTTTAAGTAACCTGGGCTTTTATTTGAGTGAGCTAAAACCCGAACCTCTCAGAAACGAAACGCGCGTCTGTGACAACGGTAACGAGAACCTTTGTGTGATTTTGGATCTGAAGTTCACTCCTGCAGCATGTGGGCCGCTCCAAACTCAGTCAAACAGAATTTATTCAGAACATTTATATTTCTTTAAAACCAGACCTGTTTATTTTTGGCTTACTGTTGCCTCGCAGCAAGGAGGTCCTGAGTGCAGTCTCCAGTTTGGACCTGGGATCTTTCTGGGTGGAGTTGGCCTGACCTTCTCGTGGGTTTTCTCTCGTACCTTGGTTTCCTCCCACAGTCCAAAAAAAAAATGCATGTTGGGTCAATAGGTTGCCTTCAGGTGGTCGAGGTCTCCCTTGCAAAAGATCTGGGATGTTAGTGGGATTTGCCTTTTTACAAGAAGGTTAATAAATAAATGTAAAAGCCACAGTTGACAACTGGCCTTTGAACTGGGTTTAATGTTTAACAACCTGGTTAAAGATCCAGATGAGATTTGGAGACGGCAGCTGAACATCTGGAACAGCTGCGTGATCCAGTCTCTAGAGATGAACTTTATCTGTTGTAAGTCTCAGATTTTATTTTATTTTTCTACAATCAGATGTTTAGTTTTGTTTTATTTGAAGAAACAAATGATACATTGTTTAAAGTTGAATGTTTTATACAAAAATGTTTTAAAAACTCATTTGGAGAATTAAAGTTTTCTCTTTTAAACATATTTTATAAATGCAGACAAAAGCAGATCCACTTCCTGTTTTATGTCCAGAACTTTGAATTAAAAATGTGGAATGGAAAAAAAAAACATCTCCAGCATCTGGGGAAAACATCAGGAATCAACTGTTTTATTTCATGGAGAAACCAACATGTGAGTATTTGTTATATGTATCAGTTGAACTTTCAGTTCTCAAATAAAAAATAAAAAAACAAAGAAGTTTGATAATTAATATTAGATGATGTCAAGCTTAATAAATAGCCAAAATTTACTAGAAACATTTGAGAACTGTTTTTTTATAGTGTTTATCCCAGAATGATGTTTTCTAAATTTAATTAAATGGAAAATCCGTTGATAGACAAATAGATGGGTGAACCGTTGCAATGTTTTGTATTAGGGCGGAGCTTTGCCCTGACCAATATGGCGGCCACATTGACATTTAGATCCATCAGCTGTGTATGACTGGTGAAACATGCCACAGGTTCTCCTCCGATGCTTGTTATTGGACAGATCCGTTGTTAAAATATTCACATTTTGCTTTATCCTTTACGGGCCTGCAGTTCTACAGAACATTTGTTCCGTGTTATATTAACAGTTCTGCTCTACATGTGGTCTAATAAACCAATATACTGTATTTTAGTTTCATCTCTGCCTCTAATTTTTCCCATCAGCATCTCAAAAATAGATAAATACATTAAATGCATGTTGATGGGAACTGTTCGAGATCTGCCCTTGCAGGTAAAATTGTGCCGAAGACAAATCTTCAGCTGCCGTGTGTGAATGAACATGGTTCATCTGAGTAAACATCATTTAGAGGATTTTCCTCCAACGGGGACAATCCTAGATTTTGTCCTTGTCCTGAGTCCTGCATAAGGAGGGATGGGACACCCAAATGTCCTGCAGTTAAAAAGTTCCACTTAAAGTGAATAATCCTGTTTGTAAGGCAGCATGTTTTCTATTTGTTCTTTTTACCTAGTACCTGGTAGTTTCTCATGGCAGCCTGCGTGGTTTGTTATTACATAAGGTTGTGTGGTGCAGAGGATATTTTGTGAAAAAAGTACAGTATGATTAAGACAAAACAGCTCAGTGTTAAATAAAAATAAATAAGGGGAACATAATTTTATCACTCCACCTTTGAATAAATATATACTTTAAGTCTTTTGCTTAATCCTAGGAATTTAGAAAATGCATTTCAAGCATCTAGAAAATGAAGTTTTGGGTACACACACACACACACACAGTCATATTTGTAGTATATTTTGACCCCAAGTGGCAGACCGGACAGAAAAACAGAAACAGAGTTATTAAAAATAATGTTTTATTTACAGGTGTGGGAGCAGAGGACGATGGTGAGTAATGGATCTGAGATCTCTTAAAGGAAATGATATTCTTTCTTACTGAAGTAATAAAGTCTTTATGAGAGGAGGAGAGTTTCTGGTTCTGCTGGAGGCTCCTGGTTGAGAAGTGAGGACCGTTGGAGAGAGGATCAGGTAAATGGTTTCTTTCCAGACTGCAGTTTTCTTTAGTTTCTTTGGTGAATATGATCCAAGTGAATAAGAATTCACAGCAAAACCCAAAGGCCTATAGGAAGGCTGAGTGGAGTCCAGGACTAGGAAGTCACTGTGGAGATTCAAAAACAAGATTATAGCAGAAGGGCTATAAAATATTTCTTAAGAGCAGTTCATCACCATTTACCAGAGACTTGGTAATGTTCCAGCATCGAAGGAGTGTAGATAGATAGACGGACGGACGGACGGACGGACGGGTGGATGGATGGACGGACGGACGGACGGACGGACGGACGGACGGACGGACGGACGGACGGACGGACGGACGGACGGACGGACGGACG